>JAWMAG010000013.1:11320000-11447500 GCA_037013455.1 Ceratitis rosa | reverse complement strand
CAGAGAGAAAACGTTCTGGAGGGCATCTTCGATGAGGAGTCGAACTTCTTATTCATTACAACTACTTCTCGGGAGGACTGTAGGGGGACACACCGCCGCCTTCCAGCTTTTAAGTCAAATTTCTTGTACAGAGTCTTTAACGTTTTAGACTTACCCTGGTAAGACTTCCTTACATTTTTGGCAAGCACATAGAGAGCATTTTCCGACGTATTATTCTGTGAGATTAAGACTTTCAAAAAATAGGGTATTGGTTCTCTTCACAGCTATCGCCATAGCGAAGACTTCCACCTGAAAAATTTTCCAGTATTGTGGCAGCCCGAACATGCTTCCTGAGATAAAACGGGGGTGTGCATACGGTCTATCCTCTCTATCCTGCCCTTGCTTATCGACCTTTATCCGAAAATCTCTCATTTAATTCACTTGAAGGCGCCAAGAACCCAGCAGAGTTTCCGAAGATATTTTTTAGCCGAATGTCGGTGGATAAGTCGCGCAATCGAAATTAGTAGTCGATAGTAGATCGAGTAAGGTTTCCAGTGAATGCTCTATACAAAGTCTAGTGAACCACTTATCCTTCCACAGCGGAGCAAGCGCTTTATTCACATGAGGCGGATATGTTCTAGTGTGGCTGATTGCAGTATAATCGCCATTGCTATATTAGAGCATTTTTTAATAGCTCCAGTTTTTTCAAGGCAAACTCTCCGGGGTGTAAGAGACAATTTCTTTCCTACACTCGGCCGAAAATCACTTTAGAGGTTAGAAAGCGCCATTTATAAAATTCTATTTTTTTATTATTAATATTTTAATTTAATTTTGTAGTATTATAATGCAAGAGGCTTTTAAAAAACACTGAAATATATATTAGTAATGTTAAAAAAAAAATTAAAATTAACTAGTCCAAAAGTAACTAGTCGTTTTCAAGTTATAAAAGGTGCATATATTTTGAGATGGCTAGCTTGCATTTTGCTGAGCAAATATCATTATCGCATGAATAAAAATAAAAGAAAAATTGTATTGGTCCAAAAGTAACCAGTCGCCAACTAGTTATAGGAAACTAAAAAATTATTTTCTGTTTTATAAGAAAATTTCAGACTCTTTTCCATTCTAATACTGACATCAAAAGCTAGTGGTAACATCAGTTTTAGCATAGCATTGTCGACTTATTTTAATCCCTGAATACGGTCTCCGGTTACCTGATTCTACAGTCAGCTACTTTAGAATATGCATCTTTATTCAAAAATGGGTTTTAAAACAGCTTGCACTATTGTTAATCGAGGCTTTCGTCTAAATCTCATTACCAGTTTGAGTTTTTTCTCTAATTTCACTAATCTTACAAGCTTGAGCTCACCCAATCACATATCAGAGCAATCATAAATTACTCAGAATTTTCTACAATTTTTTTCCTCCACACATCAGCTGACATTGAGCCATTTAAAGCGAAATCTTCAATCACATTTAAGCCATTTAAGTACTTTCTGCGCTAACAAGCACCAAATAATAAAATGACAAAGAAAAGCAAAACAAAAAAGAAAAAAAGACGAAAATAAATAAAAGAAAAAGATTAAATAAATGAATATTGTCTTACATAAACACTATTACTATTATATATATGTATGTACAAATGTATGTAATGTAATTTTGCGGCTACTTTCGCTTAAGGCATTACAGACATAGATATGGGTCAGCAGTGAATGAGAGCCAGCAAGTAAAAAAAAATAATAATAATAAAATTCCAGCTAATGCAAAATTATATACGTACAAACATACATATGAGTATATATAAATATATAATAGAAATCCCTATTTTCTTGCATATATACATATGTATGTATGTAAGTTTTTGGGACTATAAAAAATGAGCATAGTTTATTCTAACTTATTTAAAAAGACAAGGGAACTATTGTACTTACATGGTACATACATATCTGTATTTGTTGTTGGCGTAATAGTAAAAGAAAAAAAAAAAAGAAAAAATATAAAAGGCCAAAGAAATTTAGTAAAGAAAATCCAAGCAATTCATACGAGACACTTTCGTCCTTTCTCAAATTCCATGAAATTGTGCTTGCATGAGTTTTTCTTTTCTATAATACATATATATACATATATATGGTGTATATGTTTGTGTGTTGACAATGGATTTTCGGGAATAGCCTCGTGTGCGATAACTACGAACTCCATTGCGAATAAATTACTTTAGTTATCTAAATACTATTTACTATTATGTGCATTAAAGACAACAGAATACTGTTGAGACAAAAGAAGAGATAAAGGGGAAGAGAGGGAAGGGAGAGTCCTTGCTTTTTTGCTG
Source organism: Ceratitis rosa (assembly GCA_037013455.1). Taxonomy (NCBI): domain Eukaryota; kingdom Metazoa; phylum Arthropoda; class Insecta; order Diptera; family Tephritidae; genus Ceratitis; species Ceratitis rosa. Next base: position 11,445,195 of record JAWMAG010000013.1, on the reverse strand, counting down.
AGGTCAGCTATTTGTCGAGTGCAAATGCATGTGTGTATATATATCTTTGAAACTTATATACCTAGATGAAGAAGCATTGGAATTGAAGTTCTTCTACTTCTTCTTTGGGGTACTTCTTGGGATACTCTTCACTGTTTGGCACCAGTTTGAAATACTAAGCAAATCTGATCCTGCCAGCGGATAGGAGGCCTTACTCTTCCTCTACTTCTACCAGCGGGTACTGCATCGAATACTTTCAAAGCTGGAGAGCTTTCATCCATACGGACGTAAGGACCTAGCCAGCGTTGGTGCTGTCTCTTGCTATCATCCGATCATATTTGACAAAGAAGCTGATGATGCTACTTGTCAGTTCTTCAGCGCCGTATTTGAATAGCTCTACCCATCACCGGCCGCCAGTTCCAGCCACTTTGTTGTTCTTTAAGCGGGCAATCGATATTCGAACCTCGTCATAATCGGGTAATTAAGTGTTTTTTCCATCGTCAGCCATTGGAGTTTCACCATCTCCGAGTGTTGCACTTTCTCTGCCATTTAGCAGCCTGTAGAAATGTTCCCTCCATACACCAAGTCTGCTTTGATCATCTGAATTGAACTAGCACTAACTAAACCCCAGAGACTCAGTCTCGGAACCGCTCCTAGTCGAATAAAGTTCTTTCTTTTTAAGTTTCTTACGTTCAGATATATAGCTTCATCCTTTCTCAGACTCTTAGTATATATAGATAGATAGCCGGAGTAAGTGCTCAACCTAAGCATTGTTGAGCATTCTACCTTTTGCTGGTTTTTATTACAAAATAAGGCCTTCAGTCTTATAATTTCGTCTTCATATCGGCTTTGTGTTAGCTAGAGCGAAAAGTTTGATTCAATATATATGAGCCGGGCAATGTGAATTTTTTAGCATATATTTTGGTTTCAACCGGGCCAGAAGTCTTTGTGAGATTACAAATTGAATCTTCATAGAATTCCAGTCTAACATGAACTCCATTTGTAACAGAGTCCAAGTCAGGGTCTTACGCTTACATCTCTTAATAAAGTCTTCTTATGGGATGGCACTATGAGTTGATTAAACTCTACTTGGTCTTATTTTTAGCAAAAAAGGTAGAGAGCTGCTTGGTTTAGATCTCTTGGGTTTAACTTTCATACATTTTTATTTTCTAATTTTTTTTATTTTGTTTAGGTTTTCGTTTTGTTCATGGGTTTTTCTTTCATTCATGGGTTTTCATTTTGTTCCAAGTTCTGAACTTTATGTTTATCTTAATTTCCCTTTTGATTATTTTTTCGCTTTATTCCCACTTCTTGAGTTTTCGTTTGATCTATGCCTTGTTTCTAGGCTTTCGTTTTCGTATTCGCTTTCGCTTTGTTCCTAGATCTTATCTGTTCGATATTTCTTCTTATATTTTTAATGGTTTTGTGCCTAGGCTTAAGTTCTCGTTCTCTTACCTTTTTCAGGTAATATTGATTCTGGTTTTTGGTTTACCTTTTTCCTTCTTCATCTTGATTTTCGCTGTGATTTAGATTTCAGTTTTGCGCCTGGGTTGTGGTCTTTGTTTTGTTTTTTGTCTCTTGTAGTTCTGGTTGACTTTGGTCTTTCAAATGTTATGCTTTTGTTCTTGATTTTGTTACAGATCTTAGTCTTAATAAAGTCTTGTTTTAGTCTGGGCATTTGTATTGGATTTTGCAATACTATTTATCTTGGTCTTCACTTTGGTCTTGCGTTTTAGTCTTTATATTCATATAGATTTTGGCCTTGTTATTGGCTTGATCTTAGTCTCTCTATTGATTTTGTTATAGAACTCGGTTCTGGATTTGCGTTTCGATTTTGATGTTGGTTTTAGTTTTAGTATTGTTGTGTGATGCTCTTCAGGTTTTGGTCTCAGTCTTGGTCTTGCTTATATTGGTCTAGATCCTAACCTTGGTTTTGTAATTGGGACGGATTCTATTTTAGTGATGATATTTGTTTCTTTCAAGGTCTAGGATTTTCCCTAAATATCTTTATTTGTCTTGGTTTTGGTTTTGACTCTGGTTTCGGCTTGGTTTTAATATAGGTCATAGTGCTCGGTTCAGATCTCTTATTGAGTGTTAATATAGTTATCTCACTCAGTTTTGATATAGATCTTATTATTGGTTCAGATCCTATCCTTAATATTGATAATTTTTTGTCTTAAATATGCCACAATATTCTTTCGGTCTTGATTTAAGTCTTGTCAGGATTCGGTTTTGGCCTTGTACTGAGTCTGGGTTTTGGTTTTAATATATTTAGATTACAATATATTATAAATAATAAATAATATTAATAGATCTTAGCCTTAATAAATATGTATGTTTCTTTCATAAGCTTGGTTTCTGGCCCAATATTTTGCTTGCTCGAGGTCTTGGTTTTATTTTTGCTCTGCGTCTATGTGTGGTCGAAGTGTTGGCCTTGATATATTTAGATACGGCATAGTCTTGCCCGTCCGTCCGCTTATCTTTAGATTCCGGTTTCCTTCCTGGCCACCTAGATAATTTTTTCATCTAGTTTTTTTGATCTTGTACTTGGTTCTAGTAATATTATATGTCCTTATTAGCTTCCGTATTATTGTTTTGACAGTGGCCTAGACTTCATTGGTCCCTTTGGTCAAAATATGTCTCTGTGGTATTCAAGCTCCCTGCTCCATTCTCAAGCTGTGAGTAGTGAACAAAGTTCAAAGATGCCACTAGATGACAAAATGCCTATAAGAGCATACATAGGTATATGTATATGTAAGAAACATATTGACAGAACAAAAAATAATAATAATCATGTCAAATAACTGAACTTTTGATCCCTGTGTACGTGTATGTATGTATGTATGCATATACATTTAGAGCAAAAATTACAGTTGTAATGAAATGGAAAGAAATGTAAAAACAAATGGGAGAGAAAAGAAATCCAGAAAAACATAGTTTTTTGTGTATTTTTTTTTATTTTTGCAAAAATTTGCACAACCAATCAGACAATCCCCCTTTGAGCTGCCAATCCAACTGTTGACAAATTTTGTGTTATATTTGTATGAAAGTGTATGATATTCGGTGAATGTGATTGAAATCAAGCAAGCATGGGGGAAATGAGGCGTATTGAAGCATACTTTATGGGATGTTATGCAATGTGGAAGGATGATATGAGTTGAAGGAAATCTGTTGATTGTCTTTGGTATTAAGTGGTGCACATAACACATAAGTTACCATACATACATATATACGAGTGTATATGTGGTGGTATATGTGATGCAGGAGGTCACTTGATGATAAACAATTTCTGTATTTTCTCATATTCTGGACATCGTACTCTCCATTTTCATAAGGTATAAGGCGTTTTAGGAACTTGTTTAGCTATTTTTTTGCAACAAATACATCAAAATAATAATGCACTAAGTTATCAACCAGTTTACACTAGACTATATTCAGTTTTGGAGTTTGAATATTATTTGAAATTTGGAAAATTTGAGATTTTTTTGAGATTAAGAGATCTGAGATTTTGAAGATTTAGATATTCTTTAAGATTTTAAAATGAAGAGATATGGAGATTTGGAGATTTTTTGAGATTTGGAGAGTTTTTGAGTTTTGGAGATTTTTAAGATATTTTGAGATATGCACATTGTTGAAGTTTTGGGAAGATTTGAGTTTTGGAGACTTTGAGAAAGAAGATTTTCTTGAGATGTGGAGAATGTAAATGTGATTTTAAGACCTCGAAATTATATAATTGGATGTTGGAGATATTTTGAGATTTGCAGGTTTTTACTTAAGAATTTTTTGGTACACTTTAGTTTGTAAATTAAATGATTAGAATATTTGGAGGTATTTGAGTTTAAGAAATTTGTAGATCTTCAAATTTGGAGGTTTTGCCAATCGAAGAATTTTAAAATTTGAGAATATTTCAATATTTTCTGGCTTGGACTTTTCGTGATCTAAATATTTGATATTGATTTAGAGCTTTGGTATTTTTTTTGATATGTTAACACGATATCGCCGTGTTTTAGTGATTTGGAGAGTTTTTGAAATTTTGAATTGTGGAGACTTTGATATTTTATGACTTAAAAATGTCGAGACTCTTCGTTGTGGCGATTTGAAGAGTTATTTGAGTTTTTTTTGATGCTTTGGTGATTTCCAGACTTGAAAATATGAGTTTTTAAGTTTTTGGAATTCTAAAATTTCGAGCCTTCGAAATTTAGAATTTTTCAATGTTTTCTTGAGTTTTGGTGATTTTCAAAATAGGAAATTTGAAGAGTTTTTCAGATTTGAAGATTTGAAGATTTCAAAACTTAGAGATTCAGAGATTTCAGTTCTTTTTTTTTTTTTAAAATTTTGTAGATGTCGAGATTTGGAAATTTGAATGTGTTTTCAGATTAAAAAATTTCGAGGCTTTGAGATTTAAAGCACTAAAGTTTTTTTTTTGGCATTTGGAGACTTTGAGAATTGGAAATTTGGTAAATTTTTGAAATTTAGAGACTTTTTGAAGTATATAAACTTAAGTATAATTTCAGTTTGGCAGTTCTTTATATGGAGAAATTTGTGAATTTTTAAGGTTTGAAAATTTCTTAAAATCGGAAGATTAAAAAAATTTCAACTGGACCAAAAGTAATTACTTGCCGACCAGTTGGGCAAGTGCCACAATATTCTTGTTATATAATGCAAGTGCAATAATTTTCTTACAAGCACTTTTATAAAACTTTATAAATTTTTTGGACAATTTTGAATCGGCTCTGCAAGGCTTGAGGCTTAAGTAAGGTCAACACTAACGAAATTAGTCTATGTAAAAAGTTACGAAACTGTTCAAATAAGCCGAAATGAAGGCTATAATGAAATTACGAGGTTTCAATGACTTCTTTGAGATATTAAAACAAAAACAAACAAAAAAACTGATTGGGCCATAAGCAACTAGTTGAGGACTAGTATTCGAGAAATTTTAAAATTAATTTTTTTTTCTGTAAAAATTTTCCAGGCTACTGCTTAAACTCTTTTCTTTTAAATCGTCATTAAGTATGCTTTTGATCATGGCTTTTGTCTTTAAATTATTAGATTTAAGCCACACAGATTTCTTCGCTATTTTGAATAAATTAAAATACGAAAATGCGTAGTTCAAATAGAATTTTTTCAGCAAATTACTTTCACATAGACTTTGTTCTAATTTAAAAAATAAAATATGAGGAACAAAGGTAACTAGTTGTCAACTAGTTACATATGGGATAGTTAAATAGTAATAATAAATAATGTTTTAAGTAAATCCGCGCATTTAAATTAAAATCTGTTATTTAAAGCTTTTACTGGCGGGATCCCTAAAAGCTGCAAGCATTTTCATAAGAATCCCCATGAAGGCTAAATTGTGTGAGTATGTATTATTTTGCAGGTTTCAATATTTGCTTCTTTAACTTGCAAACATATGTGTGTGCTGTAGAGTTACAAACGCTTCGAATATACTATGAAAAAGTCAGAATTTGTATATACCCATGCATATGTATGCACATGTTGCCGTAAAATATGCTACTATTTTCATATCTCCGCGCTCGCTGGCAAGTAAGTCATATAACTGTGTATGCACATGTATAATTTTATTTTCTCTCCACTTAATTTTCGTACTTTATTACATATTGTTCGAAATATCCTTATTCGCCTTTTTCTTCAACCAAACAAAATTTTCACTGAATCAACACTTTAGTCGTCCGCCGCTTGCTGCCAACAGCGTGAAATCGATCGTGCCAACGAAGAATTGGGTCGTTGAAGAAACCATTCAAGCAAAAACAACTATAAAATACAAATCGCTGAAAATTACGATACGTGTAAAATGCTGTTGCTGAGGGCATGAGTGTGTGTGTGTGTATGTGTGTTTCGTTCTTGTTGTTCAATTCTTACGGCAACTGCTGCTGACGCGACACAGCGGGCGCCAATGTGTTGATGTGTCAACGCAGTGTTGTTGGTGGCGGTGGTGTAAATGCTTTTGTTTATACCAAGCGCAAGCAGGGAGCGCTCAGGCAGCAGACAACAGCGGGTAACAGCAGCTTTTGTAGCATATCCTGTGGCGCACAAGGCCACAACATACAATCACAATATACAAAAACTGCTTACAATGCATACATTTTTTTCCGCTTCCTGTGCAATTTGCGCCGAACAAGACATAGCTGTAAGCTGCACAACAATAATAACAACATAAATGCATGTTTTTGCTACTGAGTGTCAACAGGATAGTGCTGTGGAGTGGGAGTAAGTTGCCAACATCAGCAACATAAATTCGATTTTACCTTGATTTTCGCATACATTCATACACATATATGAAATAATAATACTTATACGTGTATCAAATTTGTACACACACATACATACACACATGCAAGTGCGCCAGATTTTGTATATTACTTGCATTGTCGCCTTCTTAGGTGCTCTTTTGGCTTATTGCAATTGCAATCGATTTGAGTTGTCGACAAGCTACAAAGCTCAATGTGGGTTATGAAAGTGGAAAATTGTTCAAATACTTCCTCACAGCGCCATCACCTGCACTCTTGAAAAATGTTGTGTTAAGCAAAATATTGTTGCAAGTTTCAAGGCGCTGGTGTTATATGCAGTTCTCTATCAAAGAAAATAAATTCGTTTTGAGCACATATATTGTACATACAAAAAATATAGATTTCTGCGGAGCTCACCAATGTACCATACATTCCAATATAGTTTTGGAATAAAATAAAAAATGTAGAATAAAATAATTAAAAATAAAATAAGGTAAATTAAAATAAAATAAAAAAAGAATGTAAAACCAAGTAAAATAAATTAATATAATATGAAATAAAATAAAATAAGACTAAATTAATTAAAAAAATAAAATAAAAAAAAATTAAAATAAAATAAAATAACATAAAATGAAATGAAAAGAAAAGAAATATAGTACAGTAAAATAAAAAAATGAAATAAAATAAAACAAAATAAAATAAAATCAATTAGAGTAAAAAAAGAAAAAAAAGAAAAAAATAAAATTAGAAACTATGAAACAAACAAAGTAAAATAAAATGAAATAGAATAAGTAAAAATAAAATGAATTCAAATAAATAAAAATAAAATAAAATAAATAAAAATAAAATAAATAAAATAATTAAAATAAAACAAAATAAAAATAATTAAAATAAAATAAAATAAACAAAAATGAAATAAATGCAAATCAAATAAAATAAATAAAAATTAAATTATAAAAATAAAATAAAATAAAATAAAATAATATAATATAAAATAAAAAAAAAAAATAAAATAAAATAAAATAAAATAAAATAAAATAAAATAAAATAAAATAAAATAAAATAAAATAAGGTAAAATAAAATAAAATAAAATAAAATAAAACAAAATAAAATAAAATAAAATAAAATAAAATAAAATAAAATAAAATAAAATAAAATAAAATAAAATAAAATAAAATAAAATAAAATAAAATAAAATAAAATAAAATAAAATAAAATAAAATAAAATAAAATAAATTAAAATAAATTAAAATAAAATAAAATAAAATAAAATAAAATAAAATAAAATAAAATAAAATAAAATAAAATAAAATAAAATAAAATAAAATAAAATAAAATAAAATAAAATAAAATAAAATAAAATAAAATAAAATAAAATAAAATAAAATAAAATAAAATAAAATAAAATAAAATAAAATAAAATAAAATAAAATAAAATAAAATAAAATAAAATAAAATAAAATAAAATAAAATAAAATAAAATAAAATAAAATAAAATAAAATAAAATAAAATAAAATAAAATAAAATAAAATAAAATAAAATAAAATAAAATAAAATAAAATAAAGTAAACGAAATATATAAAATAAAAAATAAAGACAAAATAAATAATATATAATAAAATAAAATAAGATTATGAAAAATAAAATAAAAGAAAATATAGTAAAATAAAATAAAGTAAATAAAATAAAATTAAAGAAAATAAAATAAAATAAAATATTGCCTTTTTACTCATGTAACTTATTACATTTTAAATTTGAAAGTAGTTAATTTTAATATATTTCAGATCGCTTCCGAAATTGTCCTCCAAGTTTTCAGCAACCTTAAAATTTTAAGAAACTTAAATATAAGCTAAAAATAAAGTTGTGTTTACAAGGTCTTCGGCTCAAACTACTTGATGTACATATGAACATAAAACATTTATGCTATATTAAGAAAGTGTGTGTTCGTCACACTTGGAAAAATTCCTGCACAACTATGTTGCACAGCAGCGCCAGGAAATAAGCAAAGCAAACGCGTTGAAAAATATGAAATTACGAATTCTGGCAATACAAGCCCTGAGGAAAATATATCTATCTCCAACAATAACAACAACAACAAGCGCAATGCTGCAGAGATGTTGACATTGTCAATTGTGTGGAAATATCAATTGCATACTTTTGGGTATTTTACAAATATTGCAACCTTGCAATGCAATCTTCTGTCAGCAATTTTTTTACTGACTTATATACGTACCCACACATATGTATACACATATGTATGTATTGTATAACGCGGTTGTGTTTATGTGTGCGGGCGACAAGAGGTAATTGTGGTGTAGTGCCAGCTTTTTGGCGCTGACAAGCTATTCTTAAAGAAAAATGTGAAGAAAATTGCGCTGACTCTTAGAGTCTTTTTTTCTCAGCTGTTGTACGTTGAATTGCGATATTAAAGTGGAGCAAGAGAAAGTAAAGAGTTATGTGAGATGAACTTGGATAAAAGAATATATTTAGAAATGCCATCGTGTGATTGAGTAAATTTAAGGCGAATTTGACCAAAGTTATTTTTGAAGGAGAAACACTTTAAGAATGAAGATATTTATATTTTATATAAATATATATACGAGTATAATATTTTTGATAGTTTATTAAAAAGCCAAATTAATTATTCATACTTATGCTGGAGGAGGAGCTCTGCCGAAAATAGCATCCGTTGTTATTAACCCTTGTTAAGGACCTTCGTAGACTTAATCGCTCCAACCAGTCCTCCTCCAACTTGTGACTTAATATTTTCTGGACTTAAAATAAGTTCTATAAATGTAAATTTTGAAAGATTTGAGAAAATAAACAACTTATGAAAAAAAACTGAATGGGCCGAAAGCAACTAGTCACTAACTAGTTACATATTATTATTTTTTTGATTTTAAATATAACGAATACCTTGTTCAGTTGCTGTCAAAAGTAATTATTGATGTGGTTTGTCTTATTTCGGCTCTGTATATTGGTTTTACTTTTGCAATTTTTCTCCTACATCCTAATTATACATCGATCTCCAAACTTAAAAGCATATCTAATATATTTGAAAGCTGCTTAGAATCAGGCTAAGCTAGCTGCTGTATGGAAGAACAGTTCACGTCCAAGGCTGGTTATGACCTCAAGTCAGGCTTGCTACAAGGTAGAAGAGAAATATGCATAGGTTTTCCTTGGTTCTAGTAGTAAGAGTACTCCACCCTCTATCCACGTGCCGGGTTTCGCTAGAGTTGTTAGGGATAGATTGAGAATCTTTGCAATTTTATGAGTGTCGCAGCATTCCGAAGCATTCATCCCTTCTTTGCCGAGTTGATAACAGAGCGAAGTTCTTGGCGTTACTTATTGAAAGTAAGTTCTTCTCTAAAATGGTGGGCATCTACTCCATCGGGTGCTGCTCCGAAAATTTTTAAAGCAGTAGTGTTATCGCTCATTCTGTCCTTGATTCGTGTGTCGAACGTGTCGAATGTTTCAGAGAGAGAGAGAGAGAGAGAGAGAGAGAGAGAGGGAGAGAGAGAGAGAGAGAGAAAGAGAGAAAGAGAGAAAGAGAGAGAGAGAGAGGGCGAGAGAAAGAGAGAGAGAGATACAGAGAGAGAAAGAGAGAGAGAAAGAGAGAGATACAGAGAGAGAAAGAGAGAGAGAGAGGGAAAGAGAGAGAGAAAGGGAGAGAAAGAGAGAGAGAGAAAGAGTGATAGAAAGAGAGAGAGAGAGTAACGGAGAGAGAGAGAGGGAGAGGAGTTTCTGCCAGAACTTTTGATGTTTCTTGACGTCAGTTTCCAAAGCCAGAACTTATGCCGGGATTCAAAACTCAGACATAATAACGTAGAGACAGCTCCACACTGTGCTGTCGAAAGCTGCTTCACAATGGACAAAAAGGTTATCGATCCTTCTACAACGATCTTTCAGAAGGTTTTGGCGCATGGAGAATAACTAGGCAGTAGTTCATCGACTAGGTCTAAACAAAACTGTTAAGGTTTAATCAATTAGTTGACGGTGGGCTCTAGCCGTTCATACATTACGCTCCATCGGATATTATATGTGTTATTGGGGAGACCTATTCCACGGTAATTGGTGCAGACCTCGGGATCCCTTTCTTATGGATTACCCAGAGCTTTCGCATATGCCAATTGTCAGACACGCTTTCGTCCGTCCAGGTTCTGCAAAGAAGGTGCTCCGTGCACTTCATCAGCCGTTTTTGAATCGTTGCTTCTGTATGCGATTGGTTCTGTCGCTTTGTTCTTGTTATGGCCTGACCGGACTTCTTTATGATTGGGTGATGCTACGTCTGTTCCAATGCATCCATGAAGTCTAGTTTTACATATACAGGTATTTAATTTTCACTGGCATTCAGGCGGCTGCGAAAGTGTTTCCTACATAAATTCCATACATTCGGGGCGTCAGTCGATAGAATACCACTTTGCGTCCTACATGAGTACGCCTAGTTGTCGACAGTGATAAACTGCAGCATTGTCAACTGTTGTGGCAAGGATTTAGGCTCGCTGTTAGGTTAACTCGACATCTCCATAGTGTAGCTTTTCGGTCTTAAAGAGGTTTTTGAAAAGACTCTGCCTTATAACTGGCCCTTGAAGCAGCTGCGAACTGAAAGGAAATAAAGAAGCAGCTTTTTAATTTTTCATTGTGTGTCTAGCTCTCTCACATACTCGACATAGATCATTGAATATTGGGATTCAGAAACCTTGAAATATTGTTCACAAGGCCGGAAGTTAAAGTCTCTCAGCCTTGCTCCAACTTACCCACCTAGATACCGTTAGAGAAAATCTTTTAAAGCTTAAACCTTGCAATTTTGCATTTTCGCGATTTTGTTTGTTTCCAATTAATCAATATAAATAAATGTTTTCGTTTAATAAAATGATAAAAAATACCTTGGAATTTAAACGTTTTTTATGAAATTTTTTGAATTAAAAAATCTATTTGTATTTTTTTTTTAATATTTACGAGCTATTTCGATATATTCTAAATTAATCTCTGAAAAAATCCCATAAACTAAATATCTATAATCTAATAAAAATGCAGCAATAATTTCTATTTTCAAAAGTATAAAATTTTAATTGCACCAAAATGCCGAAATAACCAACAAAGTCTCTGCAAGCGTTTCGTTGTGAGCAATAAAAAAATATCTGAATAAATTTAATGGAAAATATAAAGTTAATAAAAATTCACAGCCGAAGCTAGAACAACAGGAAAGTAACACAAATGAGGCAGGGGGTGGAGGTAAGGGACAGGCAGAAGGCAGTTTTTAGCATATTTGGGCAGCAAATAAAATTTCGTATACAAATATATGGAAATACATTTATGAGTATGTATATATGTATGCATGTATGCAAATTTAACTATATTAGCAAAACATAAATGCCACAAGCTCCAAGCTTACATTGCATACGGCACACATTATGGTGCTTAAAATTATGTTACGGCAATTCTAACTCAATTTTATGCCAATAAAATAAAGGCGTGCGAGAGAGGTAGAGGAGAGAGAGAGAGTGAGAGAGTGGGAGGCAGAGGCAGTGCAAATTCAATTGATTTGCCAAAAAGGCTCATAAATAATACACAAAAATGTACACACACACACATAAATATTAGTTGCATAACTTTGCATAGCTTGAGCGCCCAAATGTATGCAAGCTATTGCCTTGCTTATTTGCACTCCCATGCATGATTGTGCATAATAAAAATACATTTCATTGCACATATGCATTCCTCTCTCTCTCTCTGTGTGCATATGTTTGTGTGTGGAATGCATTTAAAAGCAAATTTGATAAAATCACTGTGATAACGGTAAGTAAGTTAGGCAAATGCTAAATAACGGTGTATATTTGATTTCATCTATTTATGAATCTACTATATTTCGTATTTTGGTATTTTATTGCAAATGAAATCAAATCAAAACATATGTACACATACCCAAACCAAGTGATAATAAAAGGAAAGCAACAACAATAATAACTACAAGAGTTAGTAGAAACCAACTCAATTTGCGTTAAATAAAAAAAGTGGCAAAATTGCATAGAACAATTGCGAAAAAATCACACACACATATGCATATATACATATGCACATGCAGGTACGCTTACAAATATGTGCAGTTGTTGCAAATAACAATTTCAAAATTTTATTTGTTTAAGCCTGATATGGTGGGTATTGGTTCGATTGGTCTAAGTCGTTATTTCACATGCAAATAAACAAGAAAACTAATTAAATTGATTTTACACCCAACAAATATTCACACACACATACACACAGATCCATTGCATGTATATATGAAGTAATAAAATACACTTGTTTGTATATGCATACAAATGTAAACAGGAATAATAACAAATGGCAATAGCAATGCGAATAATAAGAATAATAATAATAATAGTAATATATGGCTTGCAATCGAAATTGTAGCAATCAACTGAATCCATTAACTAACCGATTGCAGCCATCATATTTCACAAGCACATACACTGACAAACATACACACAGCCATGCAAAGTTATGCAAACTATTGGCAAACTTAGAGAGTGGTATGCAAAATTTGCGTGATTTGAGTGATATGGTAGTTTCAGCGTAAGTGAAATAAAAAAAATTAAATAAAATGTAAACAAAAATAAAATAAAGTAAAAAATTAAAAAAAGAACAATAAAAAAATAAAATTAATTAAAATAAGATAAATTAAAACATAAGAAAAAAATTATATAAAATAAAATAATATAAAATATAATAAAATAAAATAAAATAAAATAATATAAAATAAAATAAAATAAAATAAAATAAAATAAAATAAAATAAAATAAAATAAAATAAAATAAAATAAAATAAAATAAAATAAAATAAATTAAAATAAAATAAAATAAAATAAAATAAAATAAAATAAAATAAAATAAAATAAAATAATATAAAATAAAATAAAATAAAATAAAATAAAATAAAATAAAATAAAATAAAATAAAATAAAATAAAATAAAATAAAATAAAATAAAATAAAATAAAATAAAATAAAATAAAATAAAATAAAATAAAATAAAATAAAATAAAATAAAATAAAATAAAATAAAATAAAATAAAATAAAATAAAATAAAATAAAATAAAATAAAATAAAATAAAATAATTTAAAATAATATAAAATAACATAAAGGAAATAAAGTAAAATAAAATAAAATAAAATAAAACAAAATAAAATAAAATAAAACAAAACGGAATAAAATAAAATAAAACAAAATAAAATAAAATAAAATAAAGTAAAATAAAATAAAATAAAAAAAATAAAATAAATTAAATTAAATTAAATTAAATTAAATTAAATTAAATTAAATTAAATTAAATTAAATTAAATTAAATTAAATTAAATTAAATTAAATTAAATTAAATTAAATTAAATTAAATTAAATTAAATTAAATTAAATTAAATTAAATTAAATTAAATTAAATTAAATAAAATAAAATAAAATAAAATAAAATAAAATAAAATAAAATAAAATAAAATAAAATAAAATAAAATAAAATAAAATAAAATAAAATAAAATAAAATAAAATAAAATAAAATAAAATAAAATAAAATAAAATAAAATAAAATAAAATAAAATAAAATAAAATAAAATAAAATAAAATAAAATAAAATAAAATAAAATAAAATAAAATAAAATAAAATAAAATAAAATAAAATAAAATAAAATAAAATAAAATAAAATAAAATAAAGAAAATTTAATAAAAATAAAATAAAATAAATAATTAGATTTTCACCCCAATAGATGTCATTACAAACACCTGGAATAAAAGGAATATTAGGTAAAAGAGATGAATATAACAAGATAAACATAAAGAAACTTTTTTTGCGGTCAGTACGTGACAACCTTTAGGCTGTCCCCAAGAAATCTGATAGTTTTCCGCATTTTTTTTTATTAAAAGCTAAAGCGATCTTCGATCCTTTTGATCCCTTTCAATAATACTGATAGTTTTTGTTTGAAAGATAGAGGTTTGAGCATTGCTCTGGGATGGAAGTTTGCTCCAGAAATTCTTTTAAGTAATAACATTTTCCCTTTTCACTTTCTACCATTGAGGCTTAATATATCGAAGATGGTTTACGATGGAGTGTTTACAAGTCTGGGCAATTTAAAGTTGAGATAGATCTCATATTTCGCCAAATGAACCTAGTAAACAAATAAATTGGACCCGTTCTAGAGACTTAATGCCGAATTTCTTCTAGGCTATCGGTAGCCATTAGGTAGAGCTTTTGACACTTGTAAAATGGTCTCATAAACCCCAAGGCTCTTTTGCAGCTTCTGCCGGACTTCCTAATTTGGAACGTTAAACAAAGTAGGAGGGATACAGGCAGTGGAGATCAAGGCAAGCCTTTTGTGTCAACTGAACCTATTCATTCTACAACCTAAGTAAAAGCTTTTGATACTATTTCAGCAATGTTAGCAAGTATCTCCTCTGGTGTCGTGAAGTGGCTCCAGTTATGCTTTGCCTCTCTTATATTGTTATTATTTTGTCGACTGCGGTCTGATAATCGTACCAAACCTTAAATGATTTGTTGCTAATTAATATTTTTTCATGTGGTCTGATAATTTTACGGGATTTTTTTTTTACTTTTTGAAGATTTTTTAAAATTTTTGTGTATTTCTGTCTTAACTTTTGCTTGAATTATAAACAATAAATAATTATTACAAATAATGTCTCATTGAAGTTTTATTAATACACATTTATTTTATACCGGAATTTGACAATGTATTTATCAAAATAAAAAAAAAAATAAAAAGAGTAAAATGTACTTACAAATGTATGAAAGTATTTTGGCGTGGCGCCTAAAAGCAGACTAAAGTTTCCAAAGCACTTTCTAACATATTTGCTGCGGTATTTGAATATGTTCTGTGGGAAAACTTACAAAGAGCGCTGTAGATATGTAAAATCTGTTTAAATGTATAAAAAACCAAAATTTAAAGAATACAATTTACTAACAAAAAAAATTTGCATCTTTGAAAAAAACACTTGCTTTCAACCCTACTCAAATATCTTTTTTACTTTCTACACATATATAATATACATGTATATTTGCATAGCTAAAATTCAAACACAGACTTCCTTACTAGCTATTTTCAAGCAGCCATTGTTTACGCTACTGACCCAAAAATATGCTGCACACAATTTTTTTTTAAAGTGACAGCGCGGCATTACCATTGTAAATACATACAGACGAGTCATATAACAAAAAAGATATATAGTCGAAAATTCAAAAAAATAAAAACATAAAAAAATACAAAAAGAAAAAATCAAAAAAAAAAAATAAAAAATTGAAAAATAAAATAAAAAAATTGTCCATTAGTATGTCGAAGGAAGATAAATCGCAAGTAAATATTTTTAACATGCGACATTGTTGAGCGATGAGCATTGAGCGATCTGCATAAACATACACTTTGTCCACATATACTCATATATGCATGTGTATGCGTGTGTGAAAAAATTCATACAATAAATGTGAATACTTTGGCAATCAGTCGAGTGAGTCTGCTGTTTTTTTAAACTTCAAAAAATTTATTTGCTTTTTTTTGGTGGCTATAAACGCGATTTGAGTAGTTGCAAGTGTGCTTATGCATGCATGCGTGTGTATGTGTGTGTATGAGAGTGCATTTCGTAAACAAATAAACTTCAGTATAACACATTTTTTTTTTAATTTTTTCCATCCATTTACAGTAGCAATGGCACATCACAACACACATACATATATGCACATATGTGTATATGACACTAATGGCTCATTTTTTCTCTGTAAAATGTTACTCATATGTCTATAACAAAGTGATAGGGCTTACAAAATATTGTGGTTGTTGTTTTTGTAATTGTATGAACTGTCGCTAAAAGTAAATACTACATATCCACTGCTAGAAAAAAATGCCAATAATAATGTAAAAAAAAAATGAAAGCATATAGCAAAAGCTTTTGCTTTTGTCGGAAAATTTTTGTGTCATGCAAATAATAGCCAGCAAAGTAAAGTATAAAATGTGTACATAAAATGCATGAAAAATATAACATGGCTTCATTTTTTTAATTTCCATATAAACTCTAAATTTTAAAATTTTCATGTTAGAAAGCTGCTTGAAGGGGGTACAGTGCGTATGAGTAATCAAAAAAAGCAATGAATTCATCACAAGACTTTCAGTTGGCTTTCACGTATTTAAGCATGCAGCGGTGGAAGACATGAAAACGTCTGCAGTGTTGCCAAGTTCTTTTTTGATTTAATTTTTTAGCTAAAAATTTTTAATTAAAAAACAAACATTTTTTTAAGCGTTTTTAAGCAAAGAAAAAGTATCGCAAATTTCTATACTAATATACTGATACATATGTATATGGTACATTGGTTTAAGAACCCACAGGGTTGCCAGTTTTTTGTAAAAATTGGATAAAAGTTTACATAGAGAAAGGAAAAGCTATATTTATGTATGTTTAAAGAAAAGTGCATAAAATTTTACTTTCATAAATAAATATATTGGGGTAGAGTTGCCAACTTTTAATTTTTTTGTTTAACTAAATATCTACTAAATTAATAAATTAAAATATGGCTACTAAGTCGGGTTTCAGTTTAAGTTATTGTATCTCAAATTTCTATACTAATATACTTATATATATATATATATATATATTGGTTTAAGAGTCCACAGGGTTGCCAGTTTTTCGTAAAAATTGAATAAAAGTTTACATAGAGAAAGGAAAAGCTATATTTGTGTACTCGTATGTTTAAAGAAAAGTGCATAAAATTTTACTTTCATCAATAAATATATTGGGGTAGAGTTGCCAACTTTTAATTTTTTTGTTTAACTAAATATCTATTAAATTAAAAAATTAAAATATGGCTACTAAGTCGGGTTTCAGTTTAAGTTATTGTATCTCAAATTTCTATACTAATATACTCATATATATATACACATAGGGTTGCCATTTTTTTTGTAAAAATTGAATAAAAATTTAAATAGAGAAAGGAAAAGATATATGTGTGTATTTTTTACGAAAAGTGCATAAAAAGTTACTTTCATAAATAAATATATTGGGGTAGAGTTGCCAACTATTTTTTTTTTAATTTTTTTGTTTAACTAAATATCTAAAAAAATAAATAAATTAAAATACGACTATTAAGTCGGGATTCAGTTTAAGTTACAACAAAAAATGATGCGCATAGGGTTGCCGCATTCTTCAGAATATCGAAACAAAGTAGCTAAAAATAGCATTTCATGCGCGCCGGTAAACTATTTTTAAGGAAAGCAACAATTTTATTTTTTTTGCTTAGAGTTGCCACCTTTTTCCATTTTTTAGTTAACTTAATAAGATATTAACTTAATAAGATTTTTATATACTCGCATGGGTAGTTATACAATAACGCTCCTTAAATTTCAGTTATTTTCACACACACATGCACATACACATGTTATATTTGTCTAAAAAACTATCAAAATGTTAATATAATAAAAATTGTCGCTTTCATTGTTGTTACTTACACTAATCGAATTATGCACGAATTAGTCTCGTAATATGATTACACAATTATTAGTTATATGAATAATAAATAAATTATTTTGCAAAAACAAAAAAAAAAAAAATTCAATAATAATGAATTGGCTATGCGTGTAAGCATGCAATCAATATATGGCATACGATTAGGCGCATTTTGTGTGAAGAGTAAATTGAATTAAGAAAAAAATAAAATAAATTATGAAATTAAATGTCATAAATAAATTAGGCAGAGATTACAAAGCATTATATTATTTTAGGAATTTCGTTATAGATTTGGTTCAAATAATTTATGCTGACTAAAAATAAGTTAAATGCGCCTGAAAGTATGCAGTAAAAATTAAAAAAGGGAAAGAGAAAGAGATATAGAACGAGAGAGACACCTATAGTTGCAGATTATTTTGAACCGATGGGAGATAACAAAACAAATTCAAAGACAGAAAGAAAAAGGAACAATTTGAAAAAAGCAATACATTTTGTGTATGAAAAAATGGTTAAAGGAATAGACAATATATTAACACTTCCCGATATCACCCTTAAGAAACAGGATAATTTTCGCTGATTTAGGAGGTGCATCCGCAAATAGTTAGGCCAAAAGAGGCAGTTCTCTCTTAAATCCTTCTGTGTATAGCTGCTTCGTAAACTAAGAAACACGCGCTGCTAGGTGATAGCTTAAGCTGACGTCCAAGTTTTAAGTGATCTAGTCCGAAATGCCCTTTATATAGTAAGCAGTTGGCGCACAGATTATGGTCTGGATATAAATTCCTCAAAGATCAAAATTTTACACTTCACCAGAAGGTATAAACTATCTGCTTTTAAGCCACCCTTACTAAAAGTGTTCGAAATTAGTCTTTCTACCGATGTCAAATATACAAGGTAGGTATAATGTTTGATAGTAAACTCACCTGGAACCGGTACACGGTTGGAAGGGGTACAAGAGCCAAGATAACAAAATAAAAACCGAACGAACTTTTTACTGGACCTAATATTTATATCAAATGAGGCTTAATTCTGCAGGTTCCAAGATCGGAGATTTTTCCTGCCGATATGAAGGTGTTGATCTGGTGACTGACGATAGAGATATGTGGTAAGTCCCAAGCCTTACCGCTTGAATTCCAATCGGAAAATGTGCAATCGGAATCCCCACTAAGAGAGTTCTAAACATAGACAGAGATGACAAGCAATTCTTCACACTTTTTTTAGCTCACCAAGAGAGAGCTACAGGATGTATTAGCTCACTGGCTATACCGGCGAATGTTAGTCGGCCTTCAAAACTAAACTTTGAAGCAGTAAGTTTACCACATTCTGGACAGCTACTATCACCTTATACTCAGCAGAAGACCACCGCACCGACCCGAACTTGTACCCATTCGTGAAGCAGTTAAGTGCACCTAACCTATAGTACCTTTAGTGGTTCTGACTGGAAGACTGGAGGTTTCGCGTTAAGGGCTTATGGTTGAGAAGGAGTAGCTCTACGCCTGCCGTAGTTTATTCCCTAAATTTTTTTCTTGCTGGACGTTAAGCCTCTTTTATTTGCCTAAATTTACCTAAAACAGCCATTAAATTCCAGCAGTTAAACACTTAATAGGCGGCGAAAAGTACAATTTCAAATGGGTCATATTGCCAAAAATACATACATACATACATACATACATACATATATATTCGCACATTACATTCATTCATTCCCTCATTCGTTCATTCACATTTCAGCAAACATGCCAAATAATCATAAAAATCAGTGTCATAATAAATTTCTCTTACTTTAAGCCAATTTACCCGAGCAGCAGGTAGCCGAGAAGGCAAAGAGTAGAAAAAAACAAGAAAATATTTCCAAAAGTAGCCTCGAAAACAAGCGATGTAAGCAACATTTTGAGGGCCAACACGAAACGGAATTGTTGAAACATGACTTTCGATTTAAGTGCGCACAGACGGAGAGGCGACCCGCGTTGGAAGAGCGGATAGAGCGTGGAGGAGAGTGAGTTGAAAGAGTAGTGGCACCGACAGTGGCCAACCTCAAAACGGCACACTTGTGGCGGCGCAAACACAGAACAGCAAAACATGCTTAAAAGCAACAAGCAGCAGCTCGAAAGGTGGGAGGAGACAGGAGTAAAGAGAGCGGAGGACCGTGCAGCAAGCAAGTGCTCAGGCATCGAATATCGAAACGGCCGTGTGAGTAAGTTGAGTGAACTCTGTTGTTGCAAACTGCCGGGCAAAAAACAAAAAAAAAAAGACAAATAAAGAACAGAAACAAAACTCAAACGGAAGCCGGCCAAGAAGGGCTCGCGTGTCAAGCGGAAACTTGCAATGGTGAAGTCAGAAAAAAATCCGTGTCCTGAATGAAATACAACAAAACAACAATAACAAAGTGATTGGTAGGCGCCCGCAAAATGGCAACAACATCAGGCAGGATTGGCGTAAAAAATTGGCCAACCAGTCAAAACATAAATAGTGTGCGAAATCAAAGTCAGACCGAATCAAAAAAAAAAAAACGAAAGAAAAAGCAAATAATAAATAAAAGGAAATAGTAGGAAAATTGCCAAGCAGCTGTGAAGCGTAAAGCAAGTGCCTGCGGCGCCAATCCAATTGCGATTTAAACACGCTAGCAAAAATATACCGTTATTATTGTTATTTTATTTCGCACACCTTGGACTGAATGATATATGCTGAAGAGGAATACTGCGAAAATATTGGGCACTTTATGGAGGGCTGAGAAAGGCTCTCATTTAAAATCTCTCACTTAATTTTTTCAATTTATATTTTGATATTTAACCTCAAATGTGGCCGCCCGTGGGCAGGTTCTCAATCTAGGAGGTCAGAATCATCGCCTGATCATATCTGTGACCATCGCATATTCTGTATCGGTAACCTCAAGCTTTTATATCGGTTGGGGTCTATCTAAGGGGGCCCTCATATCAGAATCCTCATCGGACCGGACATCTGCTCTAGTTAATCGTTCGGCAGTAGATGTAGGCTTTTCATCGACTCGAGGGTGACACACTTGTGGAAGGGTTGTTATTATATCGGTCTTCGGGTACGGGCGGGAGGAGGTCAGATTTCTAGTCTGATCAAATATGTCACCATTGCAAATTCTCAAGCTTTTAAATCGGTTGGGGTCTAACTTAGACAGCGCTACTATCAGAATCCTCGTTGGATCAAACATCTGCTCTCGTTAATCGTTCTTTAGTAGAAGATGTTATAGGCTTAAATCGACTCGAGGGTGACACACTCAAGTTCGATGATCGTAGAAAACCACTAGTAGACTATGCGCTTTATTATGGAAAGTATGTTCTTAAGCCTCTCTTCGGCTACGAGTTTATCGCGTGGTAGGAGGCAGGAGGAATCCTAGTCTGATCAGATATGTGGCTATGGTAAATTCCGTATTGGCTATAGTTTATCTTTCGGCAGGAAATCTTTCCCAGTTGAAGAGACTGTAAAACTTCACATCGACTCAAGCCTAACAGACTAAAGTTTATCGCTCGGTAAGAGATGTGAAGCTATGTGCGAAAATCTGCACTGCGATGGGTTAACTCCTTGGCGAATGGTCTGTTTTCTATTAGTTTAAGCAACTTTACGTAGGGAGGGCTGCTATCAATATCCTCGGGAGATCAAACGTCTGCTCTAGGGTAGGGGCAGACCCGAGTTTCAAGCTCGGTAGGATATACGACGCTGGGAGGGAAAATCTGCACATCTGGTATTCTTGATATGCTCAGCAGAAGGTCTGCCGCTGGAAGGGGATCTGGAAGTGGTACGAATGCTATTACACTCCTCGTAAGCATGATTGTTGAATTTGCGACCACTTCTCGAGCTCAGTACTCGGTAGAGGACCTGTTGTAGAGTTGGTTGTAGCCAGACTACTTGTTTGCTCAACCAACATACGTAAGGTGGGATATGAACTGATCGTTTAACAGGAGATTTGGCTCTGAGGTAGCTGCATCTCATGGGCGAATGAGTGAGTTTTTTGGTATTCTAAGCAGTTTTTCACTGTTTATAAATCTTATGAGACCATCTCATCCTCAAAATGATTCTTTGCAGATTTTTCTATGCATTTCTAAGTATCCAATCACTAATTTCATGTCCTGTCTCCATTTAAGCTGGTCACTGCTCTACTGTATATGGCTATTAATACCCTTCAGATAGACTCCTTGGTCGGTTGAGAGTGAAAGAGCGGGTTTCCCGCAAAAAATGTTATTGGTAACGTCGGAAGTCTTCCATGTGAGGAATCTCGACTAAGAAGGTTTCATTGGACAATTGGCTTTTGCAATTTTTGGAATCTCCATCAACTCGGCAGCTATGGTGAGTCTAACAATATGAGAAACTGAGCTCGAACGGAGAACAGAGACTTGAAATGAAAAATTCAATACGTTGTTACTCTGCACGAGCTCGTGTTGAGGGTTCCTGTTGGGGTGAGTTCAAATACCTCCTCCAAGAATCCTTATTGCGTCTTTGGAAGTATACTTTTCTTAATAAAGGTTTATTATTTAGTTAAGAGTGCCATCAGTCAGTCAGTCTGGTATTTTGGGCGACCATTTACGATCTTCTAACGGAAGGAGAGAGAGGTATTTAAGTCTCTACTCGGAATGTGTAAAAATATTGCTGACTACTCATAAAATCTCCATTTTCCGGTTCTGGTTTCCAAAATTACGAGCAGAGTGAGAGAAGGAGATAACTAAAGCTTAAAAGCTTACAAAATCATAAGCTCAGAGAGGATAAGCTTAATGGGGGTAAGCAGATATTTTAATGGTGCTCGTTGAGATAGGGTTAGAGATTTTCTTCAGTAGTGCCTTTCCATATAAGGTGGCATACAAGCTCAGTGACATCTCGATACGAAGTTTGTATGAGAAGCTATGATTTCTTACCATATAAACACTCGAAGGGGTTGACATTCCCTACCAGATGGTGTTCGGACCAGAGTTCGAAAGTGTTCGGATGGTGTTCAAATCAGGATTCGAACTTTGGCATTACGAATTGTGGTACACATTGCCAATCACTGGACTATTATACGTATATATATATAATTGGCTCTTTGTAACCGCTGAAGTAATTTTCTCTCTCGCTCTTCATCTCTCTCGCTCTTCATCTCTCTCGCTCTTCATCTCACTCGTTCTTCATCTGTCTCGCTCTTCATCTTTCTCCCTCTCCCTCTTTTTCTCCCTCTCCCTTTCTCTCTCCCTCTCTCTCTCTCTCTCTCCTTCCCTCCCTTTCTCTCTCCACCTTGCTTTCTCTCCCTCCCTATGTTTCTCTATCTATTTCTTTCCTCCCCCTCTCTCCCTCTCATGCCCGTATTTCCATTCTAATCAACTCACTCAACCAACCGGCATCCATTTCGTTGGCTTTGTAGGCAACTAAATTAAAAACCGAAAAATCCGCTAAATGAATGCAACACTGTGAATTTCAATGAAAAAACGATGTAAAAAGAATACAAAAGAGAGAAAAAAAAGATTGGAAATAGACAATATTGGCTAAAAATATACAAAACTATAGCGGCTCCGTCATGCAAGAACCCGCCGTCTATTGTGCGGCTTGGTTACAGTAGCGGTGGCTGAAAGGACAACAAAAAAACAAATAACAAATAACAAAAGCAACAACAACACAAACGAAGTATGCAATAAAAGTATCCACAAATTCGGTCGAAAAATAGCCGAACCGAGGCAACAATTACAATAACAACAAACACCATTGACAAAGGCGGCCTATTGTTTTGGCTGGACAAACGGCTGATGGACGGACGGACGGACGGACGGACAGACGTGCCCACGAATAGACGCATGCTTCAATTGTCGCCTTCACTTTCTTTTTAGACTAAGCTATCTCTCTGCGGCCGCTGCTACGCCTATTTCCGAGTTACGAACGCGATCAATGCGAAATGCGAAAAACTGGTGGAATTAAACGGCAGGCAGATGAGAGAAGCAAAAAAAAATCATCGAAGCAGTAAAGTGAAAAATATTTGCGCTGGAAAAAATATTGTTTAATTCGCTTGCGAGCCGCTGGGTGATAACTGCGTGTGTGTTCGAAATTCCAACAAATCTATGCCAATTCGTTGATTGGATGCGCTGCTGCACGCACGCGAGCTTCCCGCACTCAGCAAGTGAGCTTTAAGTAAGCCTGCTTTTCGGGCGTGCTCCTGCATTGGCGCCAAAGCGACTGAGGCTGCGGCGTTTCTCCGCTGAGGTTTCCAATTTGGCTGAGTTGTGTGCATTAGCGTTGTTGTTGTTGTTGTTGTTGTTGTTGTTTTCGTTGCTTTGTATTGTTATTTTGCTATTGTGTTTTGTGTTTTGTCGTTGTTATTGGCTCGCCACATCAGTATTTGGCACGCATTGTCGTCCACCTCCCGTTGCAGTTGCGCCATTTATAAGACCGTAGACATGTACCTATGTGTGTGCGTGTCTGTGTGTGTTTGTGTGTGTGTGCTTGCATTTTTGGTGGTAATGGAGTGACATTCAACTGTATAAAAATTGCAAGCAATTTCGCGAAAAATTCCACGACTTTCTGGTCTACATTTAGGCGCGACAGTTTTGGCCAAAGCAATGAAGGGGAAACTCTGAGTAAAATTGTTTCGAAAATCGATTTTTAATTAAGTCGAATGGCCGCGTGCTGGCACGATGAAATATTATTGAATTTTCTTGAATTTGCGGAAAGTGTGCGCCTAAAATGCTGCTTTAAATTACATCATCTGTAGGTTTAAAATAACCTAAGCTGATTGTGGAGATTGGGAGTGTTCGGGCCAAGCTTATGTGGTTATAAGCTTTTTTAACTAGGTGAGTGAAAATGTTTAAAATAATTTTCAAAATTTTTTTCTAACAAAAAAAAAGTTAATAATAATAATATAAGAAAAATTGAGGAGTAACGATTGCTTTGAAAATCGCCATATTTCCTTATCACACCCTTCCTCATGACGGCTCGATTCACATGCGCTACTAGAGGATTCGGTTGTATGCCTACTATGGCCGTTGCTAACGCATTATTTCTGGTGGTGGGTATAGAACGCCGATAGTGAACGTTCCGCAATATAGAAACTCAAAAGCGAGGCCAATATAGAGAGAGGAAGTGGGCTGGGATAACAGCCTAAACATCTGGAGAGAAGTGGCTACAACCATCGGCGGTGATAAAGACACCACAAGCTATGTCGCGAGTGGTCACACCTTCGCTGTGAATGAAACAGTGGACGGGAACCCCATATAAGAAGAACACAGATCTTGAATACGTTCGAAACTCTTGAGAGACTTAGCTGAGGATGAGGTGGAACCATTGCCCTGGGCTAAATAGACAATGGAGCAAGGCACGGATGTACTCCATTTCCACTGCGAGTGCTCAAGAATTTGCCCATGGTAAGGCATGCCTGTCGTAAGAGGTGACTTAAATCCTATAGTTCCCGCGACAGTCGGTTCTTTATACCGGAACGAACCGGATTTTTATCCGGCCAAGGACTGTTATTTCCGTATTATTCCCAGAAAACTAACAACAACAACAGTGAGACGTTCGAACCGCAGGGAAAGCTAAAAAGCAATACACCAAGTGATATACTTGTAATATCTTTTGGGACTTAAAGATTGGGTCCAAGCCTTATATGGAATATAAGGTTTCAAGTTACATTGAAACAGCGAAAATTGTACGGAAACGTGGGAAGATAAGCAATGGCTGAGAAAGCTGATGTCGGACCCCAAATAAGTCAAACTCAAACTTCAGGAATATTTTATTATCTATCCAGAAATTTTTGGAAAACGCCGATCTATTGTTGTAGGCAAGGTGAGTTAATGGGACCTGTTTTGTATATAATTCAATTCTCTTATGATGTGCTTCTAGTGATTTATGCTGAAGCAGACGAAGTGGAAGACTTCCACTCAGTAGGAAAGATCAGGTGAAGAAGAATCTGTCTGACTTGATGTCGTAAATAGGTGTCGATATGAGAGAGAAGAATATATAATCGGCGCTTTGTAACCGCTGAAGGGACTTTCGGCCGAGCTTCTACTCCAATTTGTAGTATGCGTCTTGATTTTTTTCCAACAATTGGAGAGACCTGCAGTTTAACTATGCTGCCTCCGAACGGTTGATGGATTTTTATGATTTTCTGATGATTTTTTGACATTCCCTGCCGAGGGCGGACCGCATTTGGAAATATTAATATTCTACAATTTTGGATGTTGGTCGAAACAGGACTCGAGCCTTGGTCTTCTGAGAAGTAGAACGCAATGATAACCCTTGGGTTACCACACTTTATAATTAGGACGTAGCTGTCTGGTGAGATGATATATGCTTTGAAAAATTCCTCCTAGACCAACATTTAAACTCGTGCCCAGACGTTGTTTAAGTGGATCCACATATTATCCGATAGATGGTGCTGAAAATCTGCGGGTCTCGTCGTTATCGAGAGGGCTCCAATGCTGAATTCATGCGGACTTTGCCTTCAGCCACCAGTATGAGCACGAAATGCTAATGCGACTGGGTTGATAAGAATGCAGTTTTGAGAATCGCGGAAGAAAGATTTCTGATTTTGATTCTCGAGGCAAATAACCTCCCTCTCAAAGGAAAAGGATCGTGTCTGCTTAATAGTTCCTATCAAGAATTTGGCTTCAAGCAAAAATTAGCTCCAATATATATGTATATAACTAAAAGGGCTATCTAGGCACTTGGTTCCTGCTCAGCAGCATATCTTATTACCGCTCCACTCTAATCACCATTCTTTCCAAGTCTCCCTGAGCTCTCTCACTCTGTTAGGCTCTTCTTCTTCTCTTCTACAACTCTTAACAACCACTTCCAGGCTCCGACTGTGATGGTCTAAGCTTCATCCATCGAACTGTTGCATGAGACTCAGATACCCCTGATATTTTTTGTTTGTAAAGAACCTTAACCTGTTTTGAAAAAAGTCCTAGTAGAATCTTTAAAATATAGAGTAACTCAGTTGCCATGGTATTTGTGGAGAATTCGCTAGAGAATCAAATTTCCAAATAACGCTGCCAAAGGAAAGTGAGAGAGTAGGATGTTGTTTTTGGCTTAAATTTCCAAATTAAAATTTCTCCTAGAATCGTGTTCAATTGGACATAATTTGAACCGCCAAAATGTGTGCACAAGTGCATATGAAAATAGCATAGCGCAGAGATAGAGTGAGATTAGAAAATCTATGGAAAATCTTTTGCCACACTTTTCCATTTTACTGTCCCATTTTTACACTTCTTTCTTCATTTTCTTTTTCTTTCCCTTTTTAGTTATTTTTTTTTTTCAATTTTTTTAACTGCGTTTCCCTCCATTCCCTTCATACATTTATTGATCCAATATACCGTGTACTTCATTACTGAGCTGCAAAGGCTTTTTTCCCTTCGTATTTTGCATACTATTGCATACTTTTAGGCGACCGAAACCGAAAAACCCAGAATTTGCATACACACTTCTGAACATTTACCACACCAGTACCACACAGAATAACAGTTGTTGATTTGTGACCCAATTTCCAGTTGGCAATTTTCCTGGTAAGCCATTTTTGAAGTGGGTCGTGCCTGACGCCCGAAAAGTAGATAATTAAGCGACGCATACTAACGAATGAAAAAAAAAACCAAACCAAACAAACGAAAATGAAATATTGCGAAGTTATATGGAATTTGGTTGAGTTGTAATGAATTTGCGCGAAATTAAAGTTTAAATTATTTTCTTAATGAAAGCTTAAAGTAGTGAAACGATTTAAGCACCTAAAAGTATACAACGGTTTTAGCTGCAGATTGTTTTTATAAGAGAAAGAAATGTTAATTTAAAATTTTTTTTTATACGAAATTGACTTAACTATGTAAAAAATAATAAAAGAATTCGAAGCAGCTGTTTTTAAAAATACTCCCAAGCTAGGAATAACCGCCAAAAGTATGCAATAAAATTTTAAGCTTAAAATTTCATAGAAAAATGTATGTAAAAGTACGACGTGTGAGCCGAAATCAAGTGTTGCGCATTATTATTTTTAAAATAGCCTAAGAACGGTACAAAATTCTTCAAAAAAAAATAAGTTTTAAATTTTTTAATGACCTAAACGCCTACAAATATGCAACACTTTCTGCTGAAATTATGTTAAGCAAAAGAAAAAATATGACAACATCTTTTAGCTGAATAAAATAACTTAGCTAGAATACATAGTAAGTAAGATGTAAACATAAAAAATACGCTAAGCGCCCAAAAGTATGCAAAAACAGAGAGCTTCATGGAAACACAAAAGAAAAAGCAAGACTTGAGAAGTGTAATGAAGTCTTGTATACCATTTCAGAAAAGTGTAAAGAACCAATTTTAGACTAACTAAAACACATAAACGCCTGAAAGTATGCACTGATTTTGGTTGAAATGACGTTTGACATAAGATAAAATTTCTGAATTTTTTGTCTTATTAATATAATTTAATTAAAATTTATAATCCAGCATTTCAAGCCATATGCATAAATAAATCCTAAATGTATGCTACATGTTGTGTGTGTGTTTTTTTTTATCAAAACCGATTTTATTTGACCACAGCTAAGCGTTTAATGCTGACACATGTATTTCAACAAATATAAAATTACTTTACACTAGTTTTTGGCGTAACAATGCTAAAAGCGACGACAATTTGCGCAATTCGCCTACTTTTAGGCGCCCAACACAGGCTGTAAGCCACAACAAGCCATAGCAAGCTTTAAATCCCACGCCTGACAAGCCGCATTTTATTTTCCCTGTACAGCAGAGTTAAGTGTGAGAAGTAGCGTACATTTTTTTTCCATATAACGCGCCTAGTATTATGCTTAAAAATATGACGTGACGAAAAAAAAACGTAAAAGAAACAAAAATACCAGATTTTTTTCTTTTCAACATATGCACACGCAATTCACTTTCAACACTGGGCTTTAACGGTATTTGTGGCACATTTTTATTCTACCGGCTGCACTCTGCCGCATTGCCTAACTTTAGGCGCCACGTTGGTGGTTGCTTAATCGCTGTGCAATTTTCGTTGTTGCACTTTTTTGCTGTGTACATCCACCATTTGCACTGCACTGACGGCGTTTTTTGAAAGTACATTTATACAAAATATTACCAAAAAACAAAAAAATAAACCAGAAATAAAATGCGCCTAAAAAGCGGCAATCAAATGTGTCAAACCGAACATATAGTGGCCAAAATAAATTTTTGTTGACAGCGCGTCTATATCGAGTTTCGTGCAGGCATATTAAGTCCAAAGAGAAACGCAAAAAATGCGCAGCATAAAAACTCGAAAGCTACTGAGCGCTGAGCGCCTTTATAAGTGAACAATTTTGCGCCGAAAAGTATGCCAAAAGAAGTTGTCGATAAAAGTGTGTTAAGTGGCGTTTTTCAGGTGTGTAGTCTACAATTACAATACTTTTCAGAAAACACAATTATTGGTTGGCATGAATTCAATAATAAGTTTTTGTTACCTCATCCAAACAATTGAAGTGTATTTAATCGTGTGTTGTAGCAATTTTAAATTAAAAATTGAAGAAAAAAATCAAATGAAATAAATTGACTTAAATGCTCTATAGGAAGCAAGAAAAGCAACTGAACAATGTTAGGAAACATTATATAATTTTTTTTATATTAAAAAATTATTTTTTCTATGCTAAAAAGGCAAAAAGTGCAATTGCGCTGAAAAGTAGGCTACAGTTTTTTTGTTCAGAGAGTGAAAACAGCGTTTGAATAAATTTAATTTAAAATGACAAAATATAACTACAAAATAATTTACATTGAAAATTGTTTTATTTTCCAAAAAAATACAGGGTTATCCATTTTGCGTTATCGAAAATAAACGTAAAAAAATTGCAAATAAAGCAATATTCGCTCGTATTTCGTGGCATGTGACACTATCTTGTTGAAAACATATAATTTTATAGTTGTGTTCTTCATTTGTTCTCCCGACGAACGAAAACCAAACTATACAACTCCCTCATCATTCCTGTCTTGCTACCTTTTACGACCAGAAGCGTATATACTGACAAAAGAAGAAAAAGAGGTAGACAAAGAAGAAGAAGAAGATGAGAAATAATAATAATAATAATAATGAGAACAAGAAGAAAAAGTGAAAGAAGCAGAAGAAGAAAAAGAGGAAGAAGAAGTGGTTTCTGTTATAAAAAAGCGTTTTTTTTTTTGGAAGCCTTTCAATTTTCTTCATTTAATCTTATTTTACAGACTTAAAAAATATGTACAGTTATATATTTTCAATATCTAGACATTACCGTTTTTTATTTATTTTTTATTATTTTTTTTCTTATTAAAATAATGTTCATATCAAATTTATATAACGAAAGCATGTCCCTCCATTATTTAATTGACACATATCATTTACATTGCATATTTACAGGCGTTAACATTTCAATATTCATATAAACTCTACCCACATGCAGCGGCGGCACAAACTGAAGCGATGAAAATCATACCATATATGAGACATACATATTGTACATGCATATATATATATAGCATATAGTCTTACATACATATGTACATGTATTGTATATATATATTTTAGCTGCAGCATGTTGTGTTATGTGAAAATATTATGAATTTTTATTTTACGGTTTTTCTACGTTCTTCTTCTTTTTTCTCTCTTTCTTTTGTACTTCATTCCGCCTTCAAGCAAAGTCATAAATTGTTAGTTAATTGCCCAGTGGAGTAATGTCACTTCATTATTTAGCCATATGCACAATCAAATAGCCGACCAAAGCTGGTTGAAGCAGAGACAAGCAGCTGCAGAAAGCAACGCCGCTCGTTATTGTAAGCTTCAATAACGGTTTTTTGATATCGTTTGCTGGTTTTTTTTTTATTTTTACTTGTATTTTGTGTATGCTGCTTGCTTATATATAGATAGATATATACAATATATATATATATATATATCGGAATTTTTTCAAGTAGTAAAAGCTAGAGAGAGAGAGAGAGAGAGAAGTTTGTTGGAGTATTTAGTAACGCAATTGTGTGGAGCTTTCCTCCGCTCTATATGGATTTTACAACAACAATTATTGATGTATATCAGTAATGTATGAATAATGATTGTACATCACACGCACACATTTGTACATACAAATACATAAATTTATATGTGAAATATCAATGAATAAACAGAGCTCACATGATTTGGTCTACCAAAGTGCTTCGATTTCAAGGAAGAAATATTTGTATGATATATGTGTGTGAGTTTATGCATTTTTATGCTCGGTCGTAATACGAACAGAGATTATATACAGTTTGTTCAGCAAACGGTTGCTTGTAATGGCGTAAAAGGTGACGATAAGGAGCTGGCTCTGTTCCACTTCCTTAATTCAAAGGACCTTCTCAGTTGTAGATGGAACTATTTGTAATAGTAGTGGGATGAATATTGTGTCGGCAGGGGAGGGGTCCTTGGAGTACCCTTTCACGGAACATAAATAGACAGACTTCGGGCTAAACATCGAAGGCTCTCAGCTACCACGAGATATCGTCAAAAGACCGGACCTAACTGGTGCAAAAATATAACACCTCTATACAGTAATACAGTTGTAGTACGTGATCAGTTGAGCTCCATATATGAACTCTATACAGTAGCTGAGATAATCCTCCGGTTCCAACAGAGCAGCAAGTAACTGCAGGTCTCATCGGATAACTATGTCCCGACTTTCTCGTGCTTTATCCCTGCAGTCGATGTCACCGGCGTTTAGACGATACGGCATGGTGTTGTGTAGGATGAACGCTAGGCTTCCATCATGTTCTAGCTCGGGGTCCTTGCGAATGATGTTGTATCGAGCATAGCACAGAAGATCTGAGCGGGTGGTCAACTTTATCTACTGGATCGCAGCTGCTGACAGCTGTTCTTGGGTCAAGAAGTCGACTATCTCGTCGATCGTTCCCTGGAGTCTGTTACAAGTAATTTGTAGCAGTCTTGTCTGTCTCGAGGGAAAGTTCGTAATACTGGGGGTAAGGGAGTGGTGCGTGAGTCAGGTGTGCTGCTGCGTAAATCCCGTTGGATTGAGTGCCGCACATTGGTGTTGGTTGGTGGCGGTGTTGCAGTCGCCGGAAAACTTCGGGGCGAACTTCTACAGCATGGGACAATGTACGTATTATTCCATTCACGAGTTTCGACGTAGCGTGGCCTGACGCACGGAATAGATAGTGAGAGGCACTAGCAGCTGCTGAGTAGCGTCGCGCGGGAAGAGGCAGTAGAACTGGTGGACTTGAGGGTTGGTGGATAGAATGGGAGTCATGCTGCGGGGAGTTCCGTAAAACCGTAAAGATCTGGTGTTGGTTACCTAGAGCGGATAAGGGTGCTGAAGTGCTGTCAGCATGAGACCACGATACGCATTCACCACTCCCTAAGCATCTTAAGACCTGAGCAGGACTTAAGATGAGTCCAACCATTACATCGGTTGCATCTAAGCGAATTTGAGGAATGGCGGAGTCGTGTGTGATATACGCAGCAGTAGTAATCCGCTGGAGGTGTTGCTCCGTTGATGAACTCAGACTATTGTGGACCTGTAGACGTAAACAGGGTTAGGTCGTCGAAAAGGTTACAGTTCAACAAGCCTGTGCCCTTCACGGTGGGTCACCCTATCGTCATTGCTATGGATGGGCTTCATTTCTAGTTGATCTCAGCTCCAGGGCTGTTTCTGCCGCTATATCATCGGGGGAACAATGCAGTCATCTATTGTACTTGGAACTTCAGCGAAGTAGGCTGAGAGACAAGTACTTGCTTAAACTCAGAAAAATATGAGGACGACCTCAGGGGAGGAAATTAACAGACTTTCGCGTATAATCATAGTGGTTAACACTTGGGTGCCCGGCAACTCCGATTTAGAAAGCATTAAGGAAGCTAATGAGCAGGATCACTTTCGCGAGGCTAACACCATTGACTAGCTTAGATCTTTCTGCACTTTAAAGTATAGACGAGCACCATGAAAGGATACTTGACGTTCTGTAAAACTTTCAAGTTAAGATGCTAGCAAAAATGTCTTGTCATAGGTGCTATTTTTCACTATCGTGAACCGAACTGACTGAATATAAATACCAGCTGTGTAGCTAATGTACGGTTTTACCCGAAAACTTAGCCATCCTTAGTTATTTTGATTCCATTTATTTATGTGTTCTTGCCATTGATCCTTTTCAATTGTTTTTGCGCTGCCATTTTGAGGCCATCAAAATGCAATAAATTCTAAGTTACAGTAGGATAGGCATATATATGTATGCGTATGAATATATATTTATGTATGTATGTAGGTGTGCATGTATGTTTAAAATAGCAAGAAAATACTTTTATAGGCATATTCGCAAATCTACGCATAGAATTAATGATGTTCAATGGTTTTTTATTGTCCCCAGAGCAATGAGCTTTTGGTTGACTACCTTCGCTCAGACATGACATACATACATATATACATGGATGTTATACAGATTTGATTACTTTTCATTCAAACCTATGCTCACAGCTTCCACACATAGCATTCCCCATATGTTCTACTCATCTTTTTCATCTTCTTCTTGCTCTGCTCTTATCTCCTTCTTTGTACACACACGCATCCCGCCTATTGTTCGTTTCTCTTGTTTTGTATTATTGTCAGCTGGGTTTGCTGTTATCATTGTTGTTGTTGTTATCATTGTTGTTGTTGTTGTTGTTATTATTGTTTTTGTTGTTGTAGGTGAACATGTGTTTCAACTGTGATAACATTTAATGCGTATTGATAGGTACATAAGACACACATGCATGTATTGTATATAAGCATACTTTTAGGCGCTAGCATTGCTGTATACATGTATGTGATAAATTTCGCATAATTGATTGATTTTGCATTTACGCATTTCTTCATAATACCTTTAAATTGTTGCAGAATACTCTTGGTTAACGGCCCAACGTTCCCCAATGTTCCCTATTTTTCCTTAAAAAATCTGACTAAATACTTTAAAAACAAATAAATTTAGTACAAAATTTAAATTAATTTAAAGCACTCCTTTATAGAAAACTTCAAAACAAAATTAAAAAAAAATACATTTACTACAGCATGACAGACGAAATGAGTATGCAAACCATATGAAACTTCGCTGAGAGATAAAAGGCAACGAAGAAGTGCGACATGTCAAAGAGATGCAAGCAAGCGGAAGGGCAACAGGACAAAGTCATAGGAAACGCGGATGATGAGCTGAACGGAAGAGTCGAGATTGTGGCGAAACGAAAAATGTTGCAGGAAAAAGAAGTTTTGCGGAAGGATAAGACGGCTGGCGAGACATGTGGAAGGAGCGAGTGACAAACGGAACAGACAGGTGGTCGTGGTAAATGTGTGACAAACAAGCGGCGAGATAAGGACATATGAAAAGGAAGGAAGAGCAGGTAGGAGTGATAGAGTGTGCGTGAAAAGCTGACATGTTAAAGAATTCAAAAGAGAAAAAGTCAGAATTTTTGGTCCCTTAAAAGTAAATAAGTAGATAACGGTGACACTAAAATGACACGCCATGTGATAAATGCAAGCAAAATGCAACAATCGAACAACATACAGAAAGTAAAACAATAAAAACAAAAAAGATTAAAAAAAAATTAATTAAAGTAAAATAAAATAAAATAAAATTAAATAAAATAAAACAAAATAAAATAAAATAAAATAAATAAAATAAAATAAAATAAAATAAAATAAAATAAAATAAAACAAAATAAAATGAAATAAAATAAAATAAAATAAAATAAAATAAAATAAAATAAAATAAAATAAAATAAAATAAAACAAAATAAAATAAAATAAAATAAAATAAAATAAAATAAAATAAAATAAAATAAAATAAAATAAAATAAAATAAAATAAAATAAAATAAAATAAAATAAATTAAAATAAAATAAAATAAAATAAAATAAAATAAAATAAAATAAAATAAAATAAAATAAAATAAAATAAAATAAAATAAAATAAAATAAAATTAAAAAAAAAGCAACAAAATAAAATAAAATAAAATAAGATGAAATAGAATACAATAAAAAACAAAAAATTTAAAAATAGATTAGTTTACAAAAAAAAAAAAAAAACGGAACGCAATAAAGCAGTATTAAATTAAAAATTATTTAAATATTTTTGTAAAACGGAAATGCTTTAAAGTGGGAAGAAAGTTGATTGCAGTCATATCACACGCTGCATACTTGTCGCATGAAGATGATGCGCCTTTAAGGCAATCGGCAAGCAACTGGCAGAATCAGACTTGACTCTGGCATGCCAACTATAGAAACTCTTGCAAGAACTTTGCATGGCAAATACCAGCACGTCGCAGGCAAAGAATGAAAAAGAAAAGAAGAAATTAAAACTACTAAAATTAAAATAAGATGCATTTTTGTGGCATTCAAAGAGTAAACTTACGCGGAAAAACGCTGAAATGCAGTTGATATTCCAAATTTCACAGTTTTTTAGGCGACTCATATGGCATATATGTATGTACATTGGAGTTTGTATGAAGTTGTTGCACATAAGGTGACATTTCTGAGTGCCTGAGTGGGTTTCTTTTAAATAAAGTTCTTTCTGCTTATCTTATTGGAAAAGTTGTGTATCTGCTTTTATAAGCTTACATTTTTTGCTGTAAAAATTGGTAGAGCAGCAAAATTTAGATTTTTCCTGATGACAAAGAAAAGTGAATTAATTGAGTGGACTGAAAATTGGCAACGTTGGGAATGGTAAGTAACGATTAATAAATGTAGTCTCTTAAATACCAATTTCTCAATGGGAAGCGAATAAATATTGTCATACAAAGAGACAAATAAAGGAGGAAAATATAGATGTTGGCAATTCTTAAGAAGAAAATTGGCAACGTAGCGAATTTCTATACATAGTGAGTAAGTAGAAAAGATTGATAAGAGGATAAGCGGAGTGTTGTAAACTGACCCGAATGGACCGTCAACGTAGTTTAAAGACTACTAAAAAGTAGTCTGAAAGAAGTCCAACATATGTGTAAATTTTTTACGATAAAAATTTACAACATGGTATCCAATATACATTCAAAACTATTTATACAAAGAAGAACAAAATGACTCGTTTTTAAAATTGTATTAGCTTTCAGAGATTTTAATACAAAGTAAAAATATTAAAAAAAATAGTAGAACATAAAAAATTTAAAATATTGAAAGTGGAATGTTTTTTATAACGATGATACTTGGCAACGCCGCAAGCTAAATTATATTAAAAGTGTTGAATTAAAAGGTTGGATGGTAGTAGGTCTTGCGAATTTGTCAAGATGAAAATTACCAATTGCGTGCTAGAAAGCTGAAGAAATGTCTTAATATAAAATTTGGCAAAGTGAAGAAATTAGAGCAAGGAAAAGTGACAAGTTGGAATAATATTTTTTAATAATGAAAATTGGCAACGTTGCATACTACAGCTCATGGACTTTTACTACAGCCTGAAATAAACGCTGACTAAACTGTCTGAAGGAATTTGGTTCAGAGAGTTGAAGTAGCAGAGACAATTTCGAGATGAAAATTGGCAACGTTGAATATTTTTAAGTAATTTAAGAAATAGTTTTTAAGTGTAGATACTTATATGCTAGAATTTTTTTCGTTTATAAAGAAGAAAATTGGCAAAGTTGGGAGCTTTTAAGAATATCAATGCAGCGTGAGTATAAAAAGTAGAGCAAGGAAAAGTGATAAGTTTGAAAAATATTTTTTTTTTAATTATTAAAATTGTCAATGTTGTAAGCTACAAATAACGGACTAACAGTGCAGATAAAATATGCTGTAACCGATAGTTCAAACATTAAAGGAGCAAAATCAAAGGAGTGATGGTGTAGGAAATTATTTAATTAAGATGAAAATTGGCAACATTGTAAAAGCTCACCTTAAATTGGTGTTGATTATAAAAAGCAGGTTAAAAAAATTCCTAAACTGGTTAAACAGGTTAATGTCTACTGATTCTTAATTTTGTGATGTAAAAATCTTAAATATAAGTATATAAAAATACATAACCTGCTTTTCCACCTTTTTTATGAACGCCTTCAAGTGTTAATCTGCCTGTCAGCGTGCCAAGTCGCACTCACAATTTTGAAATGAAAAGCACAATTGCAAAACAACTTAAAGCAAAGTACATAATAACACCAAATAAATACAAGAAAAAATACAACAAAAATAAAATTGAAATAAAAACTACAAAAAAAAAAATAAAATAAAATAAAAAAAATACATGAAAACATTTTCAAGTCAAAAAAGTGCTAAACTTTAGCCACAAAAGTTTGCAATTGTAAAATAAACTTTTGTAACTTCTGCCTTGCTTACGACAACTACTACTACAACAAGCATGACACACAAACATACATACATATAAATTATGAGAATACAACACTGCGTACTTTGTACAGATTTTTACCGCTGTGACGATGACGACGACGGCGGTGGCGATGCAGCAGGCGCAGACGATGTAATGCAATGCAACACTGCTAAGGTAACGGTGAACAGAAGAAGAAGAAGATGAAGAAAAAAAAAATACAACCCAGCAAGGGGAGAACGCTTTTGTAAAAATAAAAAATAAAAAATTAAACAAAAAATGTTTAAAGTAGAGAAATATTGCTTTTTTAACACTACTTACTATTTACAACCAGCGGCGACAAGTTGTTGGTTGCAGCCATATGAGCGCAACGGTAAAACTATTGCCCCGACAACAGCACAACAACGCGTTGGTGATGATGCAGAAGGTAAGAGAGGAGCAGCAAGACGAAAGCTAAAAGAGTTATGGCTGAAAAACTATAAATACCGTTGAAAATAAAAACACGAATTTCTATGGCAACCCACTTCCGGTCTTGTTTAGGCTCTTTTTGGGCTGCTCAGCGTTGGCGTTTGAATGAAAGCTTGAACGATGGCGGTCTGGCTGATTGTTCAGCTGGCAGTCGAGCAATGGATAGGTCAACACTACAGTCTGTATGGGTCCGAAATTAAACTGAAGGGTTGAGAGGGAAAAAAGTTGGAATGGTAGAAGCAAGAAGGCAGAAATTGAAGAAGAAGGTGAGTAAGAATAATATTTTCAAGCATATGAGGAAGGTGCCAACTTAACAGACCCAAGTTTTTTTTCTTTTATGATTTGGAGTTCTTCATAGTCCATCCTGCTCCAAGTAGGCGCTCCATAACCATTTTTTGTGGTGTGGAGAAAGGTGTAATAAATAAGTCACCACCTGATGGATATTTATAAGAATTTTGAACTTCATTCAAAAGACACCTGGTGGTATTGTCAAAGAGCGAGGGAAAGCGGATGAATTTCGTACTAGTTTACCGAACTCACTGAGCGCTGATTCTATTGGCTCTCCTTCACAGGTAGACTCTAGCTATTTTTGCCGAAGAATACGTTGGACGTTACCCTTTAGTCGGTTAGAGATATTTGTGTATTTCAGGACCAGAGGGATAAAACTTGCCTTTGTAAACTAATTTTTTAATTTTGATGATTAATCCAGCGTTACTCACCGACCGAGAGACGCGGCGGCAGAATGAAGGGAAACTTCTACAGAGCGGTGCTGGAAAACCAGTGGCCGAAACTAATGTAGGTGTATAAAACGTTGAGTCCTTCGCCAATTTAGCTGGTCACCTCTGTGCAAAAAGTTCTTGACACGTTTGAGAGGAACTCCGCATCGTGCGACTGCTAACTACAACCAACGGTAGTGATTTTTGTTATAGGTTTTCCACAGCTGCATCTATGTTATACTTGGTTAGAATTACTTGGATTCGAATTTGGTGTTGCCATGCTTTCAGACCTGTCGAGTGGTAGCCTGCGACTCTTAAAAACGCTCAATTTAATCACGAGTCCACGAAGGTAACTTATACTCTCCTGGGTTGCCAAAGAAAGTTCGCACTTCAGCCGCTTGATCCCTTGTCTTGTGTAGGAAGGGCATTGAAGGAGATAGTAAGCATATAATTACACCTAATTTTCCTTCAGCAGCTCTTGAAATATGTCAGAGTGCCTATCAAGAGATAGAGGTGATCTATCTATAGCCAGGTGGAATATGCTAAGCTACATTTCTTAGCATGTCGCAGCATTCAACAAGCTAAGAAGAGGTTGCATTGACCAAGAAAAGACCACAAATAGTCAAAGCCACTCGCAGCCTAGTGAAACGAATTTAGTTACCGAAACAAAAAAAAAACAGTGGTTAGGGATTTACCGACTCCGGTAGACCTTCATATTCCAATAGGACGAAACTTTCGTGCAGTACACTGGGTTAAAATTTAACCAGCCTAACAACACTTTGAAGTTTATGTGTTCATCTTGTCCAGAGGTCGATTGCTCGTATAGTCACTTAGCCAACCTGTCGATATGAGACCCATAAGGATTTCACCACCAACCAAGCGTTGGACTTTGTTAACAAAATTTGTTAGCAGAAATGAGTTTAGTCTATGTACAATAGGAACCTGCTTGAGGTTGAGGTTGAGGCTGAGGTTGAGGTTGATGTTGAGGTTGAGGCTGAGGTTAAGGTTGAGGTTGAGGTTGAGGCTGAGATTGAGGTTGAGGTAGAAGTCGAAGCAGCGGCAGTGACGAAAAGATAGCGGGAGAAGTAGGATACACACATGTACGTGTAGATGCAGGGGTAGAGGTATAGGTAGAGTCATAGATGAATGTAGTGATATAGATGGAGATAGATGGAGAGGTAGAAGTAGAAGTAGAAGTAGAAGTAGAAGTAGAGGAAGAGGTAGTTATATAGATAGACATAAATGTCGAGGTAGATATGTATATATAGCGATAGCGAGAGATATAGTGATAGAGATAGAAGTAGAGGAAGAGGTAGAGGTAGAGGTATACGTAAAAGTAATGGTATCGGCAGTTATTAAGATAGAAATTGATAGAGCGATGTATGTATAGATACAGATAAAACCAGAGGTGGAGGTAGACATATAGGTTGTGGGGAATAGGACTGAAAGTGGTATAAAAAAAGACATAGTAGAAGGAGGAAGAGAAAGAAATATGTATATCTAATGAGGTTTGAACTACTTAGTTAAGTTCTTAAAATGAATTTTAAGTCCTTTTGTATTGATACTATCCCTCCAGGTCAGTCTAGAGCTTCGTTGACGACGAACCGAAGTTCCAGTGCTTTGAAGATTATTTTAACTATTCGCCTGCGGCAGTGTAAAGAGTGAGTTCTAACCATTTTCGTAATTTTATATGTAAGAAAAGGAATATTTTGTTAGCGACCATTCCTCCTCTTCCTCCTTCTCAATAGTTAAACATAAAAAATACTTATTGCAAAGGTTAAACCTACAAAGCGGGGAAATTACAAGTTCAAGCGCCCCAACACTTGTAATTCTACACAACAACTCTTAATAAAAAATCCAACCCTTCAACTTAATATTTTTTTTGGCATGTGCGCACAGCAATGGTAAAGTATAGGAGAGAAATTTTAAAAGTAAAAAAAAAAAACAAAAAAATAAATAAATTTTTTTAGTTAAAAACTCCGTCAACACTCTATCACTGCCGCAAGTTTTCCTCTGTCTTTTTTTTCGGCTTTTACTTTAATTTCGGTTAAGTAAGCCGAGGCTTAAGTGTGTGCTGATAGCGTACTCAGAGCGTTGTAACGCACAGCGGTTGTGAGTGTGTCGCTTGCTGTGAGAGGGGAGGGAGAAAGGAAATAGCACCACGACGAGTAGAGTCACAATAAGCCGCGTAAAGTAGAGTAAAGTGAAAGAAATGCGCCACGAACAGCAGCTGGAGTAGCAGCACCAGCACCAGCAGTGGAGAGTCACATTCGCAGCCACAAAGTCACTTTTCAAAGTTGTTGTAATAAAAATTCTTAACTTCGTTCTCTTTCTGTTCTTATATATTTTTTCCTCTTCTCTTTTTTTGTGCACTCCTTTCGATAGTAAAGCGCTTACACAGAGCAAATGATATTAATTTCATGGCTGCGCTGCTTCTGCTCTCCGAAACATAGTCTAGCTGGTGTCAAACTTAAAGGAAAATCTTTTACTT
Organism: Ceratitis rosa; assembly: GCA_037013455.1. Taxonomy (NCBI): domain Eukaryota; kingdom Metazoa; phylum Arthropoda; class Insecta; order Diptera; family Tephritidae; genus Ceratitis; species Ceratitis rosa. The sequence continues at coordinate 11,404,579 of JAWMAG010000013.1, read as the reverse complement.
CAATTCCATTCGAGTGCAAGTTTTAAAGCTTAAGAACTTTGCGTAAATCTTCTTTTCGAACAGGTAAGTCGATTTATTGAATGCAATTGATAGATTATTGAACGCTGAGGCTTAAATGGGGACTGTAGTGGTGTTAAGGAGGAAGTGGGAGATGGGAGTGGGTCTGAAATTGAAGATATTTCGGTGATACAGGGAAAGCTAGGTCTTAAAGTAAAGTCTAATTTGCTCTCTTTAGGAACTCAACATATCCTGAGTGGCTGCTAGCCTTTCTTTATCTCTCTTTTGAGATATGTTGAAATAAGTAGCCACATACCATATGATCAGCGACATTTAATGTTAAGGTTCTGAGCTAAGGGTTATTGTTCGACAGACCCTTTCCGTTATCCGGCATGTTCGTGTGAAAGAGATATTCGTAGCTGCAGTTGTGGGTGGTGCAGTCAAGTTCTATTAGAATTTTGGAAGAGATATATCGGAATATCCTAGTTTATGATTCTTTCAAGGCTGGAAAAGACTTTAGGGAAAGCTGGTTTATTGGAGCTTCGAGAGTTCGCATTATGAGGTCATATACAGACCTGGATCTGAATGAGTGAAAGAGACAGAGAGAGAGAGAGAAAGAGAGAGAGAAAGAGTGAGTAAAAGACACAGAGAGAAAGAGAGAGAGAGGGAGAGAGAGAGAGAAAGAGTGAGTGAAAGACACAGAGAGAAAGAGAGAGAGAGGGAGAGAGAGAGAGAGAGAAAAAGTGAGTAAAAGAGACAGAGCGAAAGAGAGAGAGAGAGGGAGAGAGTGAGTGAAATAGAGAGAGAGAGTGAGAGAGAAAGAGTGAGTGAAAGAGAGAGAGAGAAAGAGAGAGAGAGAAAGAGAGGAATAGAGAAAGATAGGAATAGAGAAAGAGAGAAAGACTGAGTGAAAGAGAGAGAGAGAAAGAGAGAGTGAAATAAAGAGTGAGGTAAAGAAAAAGAGAGAGAGTTAGGAAAAGAGAAAGTGAGAAAGAAAACGTTGGGAGAAAAAGTGAGAGAAATAGAAAGAGATGGGGAGAGGGAAAGTTCGAGGAAAAGAGAACGAGAGAGAGAGTGAGTGAGAGAAATAGAGAGAAGGAGAGAGTGAGTGAGAAAAAGATAGAGCAAGTGAGAGAAAGAGAGAGTGAAGGAGAGTTTAATAGAGAGAAAGAGTGATTTTCAGGTCTTTTAGAAGAGGTGGTTGAGAAAAACTTGGCTGAACCCTTCCAGAATTGAATACCTTTTGGGTTTTTACTGAGTAGAAATATATAGACTGTCCACTCAGCGAGGATGTTTCTGTGTCCCAGGAGAGCATCTACGAGATTCACCATGAACTGGTAGAGGTTAAAACTTTTTTTTGGCTTCGAGAAAGAGGTGCTCAATTACATTGTGAAGCGACGTGTCAATGGAATTGTCTTCAGGGTAAGCATTCTGCATCTGGTTCCCCCAAAGATATGCCCTCCATCCACAATGAACGAATGGGGTGTATGAAGTATTGGCCATACCTAGGAAGAACGTGTGGATTACCTTTTGCAAAATAAATTATAATAACAATAAATATAATCGGGCATACAAAAAAAATATTTCCTACCAAAAAAAATTACAAATACTTTCCTCAGTTAATCAATAAATAAATAATATTAGAAAATCCTAGCACTTTCACAAAAACTGTTTATAAATAATTTTTTTCCAACATCATCATTCAATTTAAACATTTGCACATCAACAGCTGTTGAAAAAAGGTCAGAACCAAAACAATAAAAAAAAAAACAAACAAAGACAAAATAAAAACAAAAACATACTGATTACCTTCGAAAAGCCTTTTGGGTACATTTTATTTTATATTCCTTTCCTTTCTGTTATTGGCATATACTCAATGCAGCTGGATCAGCATGTTAAATCGGGCCCATATGTTTACTACATATAAACAACAACAAACAAATAATATTTATGCCTTATCCCTAAAGTATTTACAAATAAGAAATGAAATAATGTATGGTAAATGGCAAAAGCATTCGCACTGGTGTGCATACATATATGTACATTGTATTGCATGTATTTATGCTCCCACTTGACCACTTCGATTTTATTTGATGGAGAAAATAATTTTTGTTTTTTACTTTTCCATATGAAACTAGTTTGGGTCGCTTTGAACAAAGATTGTACATATGTATGCTTGTGCGTAGTTATTTTGAAAAGTGAAAGCTTTTGTCTTCTGTACATATTTCTATCCTTTTATGTAAATCTTAGTGTACAAATAAGAACTAAACGACACTGTAAGGATCTAAATAGGCTTAAAGTTGCTGAGCACTGCGAGAGCTGTGTGTATACGTACATATGTATGTTTGTAGAGCTGAGCGCACAATGCTTTTGCTGGAGATTTATAGAAATAATAAGTTGTTAAGCGTTTTAGAAAATTTCTGGTGTATACGTTGATTACAGTGTCTAGTTGTAAATGACTTTTTTTTCTGGAATTTCTATAATATTTATTTTAAATAAATTTATTTGCATTATTTTAATGAAATTCGATTTAATTTAGTTTATTTTGTTATATTATATTTTGTTTTATTTAATTTAATTAATTAAAATTAAAATTATCTGTTATTGTTTAGTTAATTTATTTTTTAAATTTAATATAATATTAAATTATTTAAAGTCGCTTTAATTTTTATAACTCTTTAACTCGTTTAAGTTTAATTCATTTATCGCATTTAGCATAACTTATTTGTTGTTATGATTTAATATATTTGTACTATATCAATTAGATTTAATTAAATTAATTTAGTTTTATTACTTAATTTAATTTTATTTGATTTTATTGGTTATTTTTTAACTTTATTTTTTAAACAGTTAAATTATTTGACTTAATTTAAAGTTATTTATTATAGTTTATTGTTATTATGATTTAATATATTTGTACCATATCAATTAGATTTAATTAGAATTAATTTAATTTTATTATTTTATTTAATTTTGTTTGATTTTATTTTGTTATTTTTTGTAACTTTATTTTTTAAACAGTTAAATTATTTGATTTATTAAAGTTATTTATTACTGTTTATTTAAAATTTAATCTATTTTATTTTCTTTTACTATTAATTTTTAATACCACTTATGTAATTTTTAATTCATTTCACAATACTTTAGTTTATTTTTGTTAGTTTAATAGTTTAAAATAATTTAATGTAATATTCATTTTAGTAATTTATTTTATTTCGTTTTTTTCAAACCAATGCCTTAATTTATATGTACTAAATTAAATTTTTTAGTTTAAAATTAATTCGATTTAAATTTACTTAATTTTTATATGCTTAACTTTATTTATTTAAATACATTTTTTTTAGTTTAAAATAATTTGATTTCATTTTATTATTTTAATTTTATTTTATATTATTTCATTTTGGTTAATTTTATTTTATTGCATTTGATTTTATTTTAGTTTATATTATTTTATTTTGTTTTTTAATTTAGTTTAATTTAGTTTAATTTAATTTAATTTTATTTTGTGGTATTTTATATATTTTATTTTGTGGTATTTCATTTATTTTATTTTATTTTAATTTATTTATAATTTTTTTTAAATTATTTTATTTTGTTGTATTTAATTTTTTTGTTTTAGTTTTTTCTTATTTTTATATTATTTAATTTGGTTTTATTTTACTGCTATTTCTTTTATTTTATTTTATATTAATTTACTTTATTTTGTTGTATCTCATTTTTTTAAATCTTTTTATTTTTTGTTTAACTTTATATTACTTAAATTTATTTTATTTTATATACCTTAATTTTGTTTTTTTCATTTCCTCATATTTTATTTAATTTTATTTTATATTATTTCATTTTATTTTATTTTCTTTGATTTTATGATATTTTTACTTTTTGAATTTTTTTATATTATTTTATTATACTTTATTTATTATTAATTTATTTTACTTTGTTGTATTTCTTTTTTTTTATTTTAATTTTTTTTTTTTAACTTTATATTAGTCAATTTGGTTTTATTTTATTTAACTTAATTTTTATTTTTTTACTTCCTTATATTTTGATTTATTTTATTTTACTATATTTTATTTTGGTTTATTTAATTTAAATTTATGTTATTTTATTTTATTGCAGTTTATTTTTTTATACTATTTTAATTTATTTCGTTTTAGATGATTTTATTTTTGTTCTGTTCATTTTTTATTTTATTTTAATTTGCTTTTCTTATTTATATTTATTTCCTTTTATTTTATTTTAGTTTAATATATATTATTTTATTTTATTTTAATTAAATTTGGTTATTTTATTAAATTTTACGTTATTTGATTTTATTTTATTTTATTTAATTTGTTCTATTTTATGTTATTCAATTTAATTCAAATTGATTAATTTTTTATTTTATTTTATTTTAGCATAAAAAGTTTGAGTTTTATTTTCTTTAATTTTATTTTATATTCAGTTTAGTTAAACTTTTTTATTTTATAATATTTAACTTAATTTACTTTTTTTAATTTGTTTTTTTTATATTATTTAATTAAATTAAATTAAATTTTTATTTATTTAATTTTAATATTTTTTATTTTATTTTCTCTTATTTAGTTTAGCTTTTTATTTTATTTATGTTTTTCTTTTATGTATTTTAAATTTATAATATTTAACTTAATTTAGGTATATCTAATGTGTTTTAGCATACATTATTTTATTTAGTTTAAATTAGTTTAATTTTTATCTTATTTATTTTTTGTATATTTAGGTTTGTTTTAGTTTATTTATTTTAATTAATATTATTTTATATGATTTCATTTATTTTATTTTATTTTTTAATTTTATTTTATATTATTTTATACTATTTTGCTTTATTTTATTATTTTATTTTTTTTTTAATATTTATTAAATTTATTTTTTTTAATATTTTAATTTTTTAATATTTTGTTTTATTTATTTTTTTCTTGTATAAATTTTATTTACTTTCGACAACCCCATTTATTTTTAGTCTTAGCCTTTTATCCTAGAATTTTGGAATATATTTCCATAACAGCCACCAAAGTGATGTGATGTGAAGATTTTGAAATAAAAGTAAGTAAATAATAATAAAAATGAAAGCACGCAATGTTTATCCTTGCGGCTGGGTCAAGTCGATTTTGAGAAGATTTTATGCTTGCCACGCACGTTGCCCCGAACAATGCCATAGACAAAGCACACTCACACATATAAACACAGTTAAAATGAATACAAAGCAATAAAATCTATATCAGATGTATATGTGTGTGTGTGGTATGAAATAAGGCAAATAAACATTAGAGCTACGCATACTTATGAGTTTGATGAGACATTGATGTGTGTGTGTGTGTGTGTGTGTGAATGGCAATGGCGTTGATGGTATGTCCTTGCTGTTGGAGACACGAATACAAATGCGTAGAGATAAATATTTTTCACTATCTTTAAATATACACATACACATACACATACACATGTATGTGCATTTGTGGTGTGCTTTATTTTTATACATTTTAGTTCATACTAAATTTTTTGTTGTATTTTATCTAAATGTTTTTTCGATTTTTTTTTTTCTTATTTTTTACACATCACACATCCGGTATGTGGAATTTTTTGAATGCCTTTGGATCTTCTCATTTTTCATAACGCTTACGTCTGCACGTACAAAGAACGCTTAGTGCTACAACAACAGCTGTGTTCTCACCCTATCACAATTGTCTTTAACTTGACACTTTATTGGCTTAAGAGCAGCTATTTTTATTCTAATTGCCTTAACTGTATTTGGAGAGAGCGCAACAAACCAATCCTGCACGAGCACCAAAGGAAGAGGTCTTCCAGTGCTTAAAGAAGTACAGTCATCTTCGTGAGTCATCAAAGAGACGATTATCTAACTGGGAGCTCACTAGTACTAGTGACCTCGAAAACTGTTAATAACTTTGCTTTAGAAGCCTTGCGATTGGTCTAAGTTTAATATGCTCAGCTGGTGCTCGCCACAAGCTAGAGATCTTCCCTGTTTTAAGGGTTTCGCGGCGTTTACTGTGATCTGTTGGTATCTCTTTCGCTTTGTTGGTGACCATCTTTCGTTATTAGTTTGCCCACAGGGAAACCGTCTTCCCGTTCTTATCTCGTATCTCCCATTTAAGTCGTCGATGCATTTTGCTCCTTAATTGAGTTCCAACAATTCCTTCCTTTTCTGAAAACCCGGCTTTGAGTGAGACAGTTTTAATACTTAAGCCATTGGGTAAGGCTGGAGTGACTATCGATGAAAATACATTGATTTAACTTAGGCCAAAATGGGACCAGTTGTGAAGCTACAATTTCTCTGCACAATTCTAAGCCACCACTTCGATTCTTTGATGGATCGCATAAGAAGCATTTGAAACGAAGCAGTTAGTCATATAGAAGTTGATTAATCATTTCTTTAACCTCATTTTTACGTCTTTGGTTGCATATCCTTTAACTCCAAGTCGGTGTGTATGCCCTTGCTGTTGTCCAGGTCATCTAAAGCTTTTCCCAGCGACACGAGAGCCTAAAGGAGAGCGGTGTTAGATGAGCGGTGGTAAGAGATGAAAAAAGTCTTCCCGGAAACTCATTGCATGCAAGACGTATATTATATTATATTACGTATGTCGAGGTTGAGTATGGATAAGTAAGGTCTGATTCTATTACAGTTTCCAGACTTAAGATGTAGCAGTGGTACTCCAGTAAGCCTGGCTCGCAGAAGCTCTCTTTTCCTTCCTCTTGTGTAGTGATGCTGAATGGAGTCCGTAAAGTGAAACACTTTTTTCTGATGTCCGTGCAAGGAAGTTTACTTGCGGTGGCTTGTCAGCAGATGCGACTTATGCTATGTTTTTTTCATTGCGAGTGCGAATAGTGTGGTGGTGGTATCCTGTTATGGTCCTCAAAGCACGGTTCTGACAGGCCTGTGATTTTTTCATCGTCATTAGTGCCGCTATCCAAGTCCTGTGGGGTAGTTTATGGTCAGCCGGTCAATTGCCTTTAGGTCCTGAGCAACGATTTTTGACTTTTTCCCTTTGCCCAGTTAGCGACTTGTGGATTTTGTTGTAGCTTACTGGCTTGGCGAAGTGATGCAGACTGTCGAATGTTAGTTTCAGTAACTTTGGTCTATTCCACACCATCGACTTTGATGAGTTGGGTCTCCTTCGCCCACTTGGTAAAGATGGTCGCCATGAGATTCGCTGCTGTCTTAGTAAATGAGGTGCAGCGAAGAAGTAGGAACGGTCAGAGATGTAGCACCTTACCTTTGAACAAAGTTTATCAATATTCTGAGCAATATTGGGCAGTCATCGGCCTTTGAGATCAAGAAGACACCTTCTAGTGTTAGCGGTAGCCTCGAAATGTAGGAATTGAACAAAAACGGTGAGTCTCTTGGTTAGTCTGCCTGAATTTGGATTTGTAAGGATATCTTGCCTACAAAATTCGTTCCTTTTACAACTTCTCTCGATATTCCCAAGGTCCATGTGAGGGATAGTATTTATGTTTGGCCATCTTCTGAAGAGATCAGTGGTAGTCTTGCCCATAAGCATTCCCCTACAGAGCCCTCATGAAAGAAAGTATCTCTACTTAGTACTCGCTTGTTTCTAGAATAACTCTCTCATCAACGAAGCATTAGAACGCGCGACCTTGAGCTCTTTCTTTCAAATTTAAAAGCTCTCGAGTCTGTTTTATTTTTTATAAATATTTAAACGAAAATCTCAGCTACACTTTAACCTAAATATGTTCACCAATTGCCACTTCCGTAAAGCAAATATTTCACCATCACGTGCAAATAAATACACTCACACACACACATGCATACATACAACCCATAATCGGCTACACGGCCGACTGAACACTTTCATCTTAACGAGCATGACTTTTGGGCTCTTGCTGTTGGGTGAAATATATTTTCACGTTTTGTTGTTTTGTTTTGGGTATTTTTTCTTTGCCTTGTGCTGGTGGTAGTAGGTCGGTAACCCTGAGGCACTCAACACTTCCTTTAAATTTCCTTAAAGGAAATTAATAAAATCAGCTAAACAACATGCATACATACATATGTACATGCCTACAAGGTAGAGTTTGAATAGCTCTGTAAACATACAAAACACACACATACACAGCACTCTTGGCTTTTCGCGTGCAACCAAGTAAACCTCCGGTGGGCATTCAGCAAAAAAATAAGAAAAGTAAGAAAAAGGGAGTTGAAAAACAGTAGAAAAAAAGTTGCAGAAAAGAGTACCGAAAAAAGTAGTTGAAAAAGTGGCAAAAATAGTAGTAGAAAAAGTAGCAAAAATAGTAGTAGAAAAAGTAGCGTACAAAGGTAGCAGAAAAAGTAGCAAAAATAGTAGTAAAAAATAGCAAAAATAGTACCAAAAAAAGTAGCAAAAATAGTAGTTAAAAAGTAGAAAAAAATAGTAGTTAAAAAGTAGTAAAAATAGTAACAGAAAAAGGTAGCAGAAAAAAGTAGCAAAAAGTAGTTAAAAATAGGAGCAGAAAAAAGTACTAAAAATAGTACCTCAAAAAGTAGCAAAAATAGTAGTTAGAAAGTAGCAAAAATAGTAGCAGAAAAAAGTAGTAAAAAAAGTACTAAAAAATTTCGTAAAGCCAAAAAGGCGCAAAACACTCGCATCCGCTTACTTTGTGTATGCGTGCGGCAAGGCTTTGGTAGCGTGCTTCCTTTATGCACACACACAGTAAATAGCTTAACCCGTTCGACCGTAAAGCGACCATTGACCAAATGGTGTCTTGCATAATCAGCCAAGCGGTACGTAGCGCGCAAATGGAAGTTTCCTTCACCAGCCACAGCTCGCTATCTCCAGTATCACCAGTATGTATTTTGTACCCTTTTTGGCAAGTGCGCCTCGAGCTAAGACAGCCCGTAGGAGGAGAAAGTGGAAGAAAGTAGGTAACAGCAAAGCAACCGACAATTACAACAGCAATAAGCGGCATTTTATTGCTGTTACCGTGACTGCCGCCAACGCGCTATCAGACAATTCGTTGCGACGTCTAACCTGACCAAAGCAAATAATGGACTTGTGGCGAGCTACCATCGTCCATTCGTCTCTGATGTTATGAGGTTTCCCTCCTTTTACCACAAAAAAAAAAAAAAAAAAAAAAACTGTGGCTCACCCACACAGTCTACGCTCTTAACTCCACTTTTATCGCCTCCATCGCCTTTCGCCGTGTATACCTATGGCTCGGCTGACTGTTGGCTACCGGCTCGTTGCTTCGCCCGCTTTCGGCACTAAATTACACACCTGAGAATTAATGTTTTGGCACTTGAAAATCGTTAAGAAAAATGTTGCCTTGCGGAATTTGCTATTTTATTCCGGTTGCTGTTGTTGTTGTTGGTTCTCGCATTCATTGCTTCGTTTGTTTCTTTCATTTTTGTTTTGTTCGTACCTTTATCGTTTACCTACAAACGTTTATATGCCTTTTTTATTTATATTATTATTATTATTTTTTTTTTTATTTATTTCTTTGTTGTTTCCTTCTTTCTTGGTACATTTGGTTTGCCGTTTATTCGTTTCTTTTTCTTTGTTTTTTAATTTTGTCTTTTTTGGTGATTATTTTTTGTTTACTCGTGACTTGCGCCAGCCGTTTATTCGCTTTTGACGCTTGAATTTTTATTTTCTGGTCTTTGGGTGGAGAGAACAAAGGAGGCGTGAGGTAAAAGTAAGTAAGGACTGAGCGGGTGGTGAAAAGGTGAAATAAGTAATATAAAATTTACATACTTCAGAGGAGAATATAGATATAGTGAGGTTAAGTAGTAGAAATTTCAGTATTTCTTTAGAGATGCATATAAATATGATAAATAAATCTAGACTTCAGACTCGAGCCTCATACCTCAGGAACACTACCGGATTTCGGTAATTCGAGCTCTCTCCCAGTATGAAAGTGGCTCCGGCGTAGCCATCTAGCGGATCATTGCACAGTTATGTTTGACTTTTTTCAAATCTTTCTTCATGGTTTCGGCTTCGGTGTTAAGAACATTGATCTACACGGTAATTTTATTCAAATTGTAGCAAAAAATTTATATAACCTCGTGTTCTTTCAAAGTGCTATTATCTGTGCCGTTTACTCCAGTTTTTTTTTGGTAATTATTTTTATCCGTTTCTCAGTTTCCATTCGTCCTCACACTGTGAACCAGTATCTCGATGATGAATGCCTAATCCTCGCCTCAGAGTAATCTATATGAATCCTTCCAAATCAAACCATTACACCTTCCTGATATTTCAGGACCGTCATCAAACATTTGGACTCTCATTTTAGGCACTGTGGATCAATCCACCCAGCACGCAATCTAGTTACTCGTATAAATATTGAGCGTATTATGTAGGGAGCCGCTTGTAACGCGCCACTAGTGAATAGACGCTGCAAAACAGACTTTAGGGAGCCCTTAAACCCTATATGTCGGAGCGGCACCACTAAAGCATATTTTCAGTTGTAAGCCAAGACTCCAGATCCGTATCTCGTACAAAGTCGGTTCAAGTTTCCTGGTGTACTACGTATACCTAGCAGTAAGGCTACACCACATTAGGCCCTGCAATAATTCTATGGGGCTTAACATTTTATGCAGGCAGTCTTTATATCTGTAAGTTGCCTGATTATGCACCAGATATAGTCTGGAACGTGCCTGCGTTCTATTGGCTCTTTTTTATATTCAGATGATTTCAGTCGCCGATGAGGTATAATATTCATAAGAAGGGGGAGGGTGAGTGAGTGAGAGGAATATGCGGACTTATGGAAATCCATTTCGTTCGAATTTTAGGCATCCAATGGAAAAAGGACACAATTTTGCATACAAAGCTTTGCATATCCTAACAAATAGTTCTAAAATGAGAGTCCATGAGGTTTTTTCTCGTTAACTCAGCTGGCAGCTGAGAACAACGAGCCTCCTTATGTATCCAGCCTTTTTCGTGTGGTGCCAAACTGTTTTTAAAGCAAAGTTTAACTCCTAGGTAATTGAAGTGATGGACAGACTCGATGAATGTCATTATTTTATCGACATTTTTCGACAATTGGCCTTCCATAACGTGTATCCTTTTTTGCTTTAAAAATTACTACCTCTCTCTCTTGCAACATTTTTTTTTTATCTTTCTGCATTGACTTTCGTTTGTGGTCATTTAATTTGTTTCATGTTTGCCAACAAACGTTTTTTCCCATTCTTAAGCCTTTGGTTTGAATTTTTTGTTTTTTTTTTAATATTTTTATTTTTTAATTTTCCACTTTCTCTTTTTCATTTTCCGCCTAAAGTCAAAAATTTACGGAATGCCATATATTCGAAACCACATACCTACTTTCCCTTCCGTTCACTTCATTTCTCGGGGTTTGTTTTGTGCATTGTTTTATTTCTTCCGCTTGTTCTACATATTCATACATTCTATGCTGGTGAGTGTTGCCATATTGTGCACATAGTTGTTTGTGTGGAAAAATTATATACGGAAAGCGAAAATAAATTTAACTAAAATTAATGGTGTCTGGGAGTTACTGGGTTATTGTTATGTCGAAAGCTCTTCAAAAGTGTAAGGAGAGAGAGAGAGTGTGCTGGTGAAATTGAGAGGTATCGTACTAGCGAACGTGGTATCGGTATGAAATTATTCGGAAAATTATTTGAAGTCTTGCCTTCTGCATCAGATTACGTGAGACTTATACCTTGGTACGTTTGTAGTTGCGAGGAAAGTCGGGAAATTTTTCGTTTCAACTGTAATATATACTTTTGGAAGCTCTCCAATTTCATTACTATGTCGCTCAGACCTTCAATTCCAGGGAACTACCAGTCTTTGGTACACCTTCTGGGAATCTGTTCCAAAAAACTTGAATAACAACCTTTTAATCTGAGCTGTTTGGATCCTAAAAGTCGAAGGGTCTTCAGATTTCAATAGCGATTTTACAAATTCTCAAGACCGATCAAATATTGAAATTATGAAAGCTACATCGGCTGCCATTCGGAAGGCTCGGGTTCAAATCCTGGTGTGTTCCGAACATCCAAAAAATTATAGAAAAATGATTTAAATAAAAGGGAATGTCCACCCCTTAGAGTGTATTTCGGACATGAAATAAAGCTCCTCATAAAAAAAACCATCAGCCATCAAGAGGCAAAACTACAAATAGAAGGAGGAGCTCGGCCGAAAATCGCCGAGTGTTGTGGTTATACCTCGGCAGGTTGAATGTCGAGCTCTCCGAGTGTTTTGTAACATGAAAATGAAATCTAAAGCTCCCTTAATGGTTCGAAGGCTGAAAGAGGTATCCAATGATTTTGATGATAAAATGGTAGAAGTCTTTATAAACGAATTTAGAAGTGAAACAATAAGTCATCGAGGAATCAAGTACCAATCCAAAGGGAACGGCTTTGATAGCCCGAAGGAAGTTTTAATATTTTCAGAGGAACTTTCTCTTCTCACATTGGACTTCAAGCACTCGAAGGCAGCCAGTCTACGTAAATGGGGAAAGTTTTTGACGGCCATTCACTTGAGAGTATTGAGAAAAAATTCTCTTACATGCTTTTTAAACAGTTCACAATTTCCGATTTTATAGCAAGTACATCCAGGGTAGCCAACAGACATCCGTTTGGAGGCGAGCTAAAGTGAGAAAGCGATGCCTTCGCTGTGGTTATGTGAATGTTTTGGGATCAAATAAAAAAGTTACTTCCATGGAAAATCCCAACAAAGGCGCTCAGATGAGCGAACCACCTTTTGATGAGGAACCTTTCAAAAGTTTCAAGAATCACAATATTAAGCCGCGCACCTGCAATGCACAGTCTCCAAATTTCGTGTCTGTGAGAAAATACCAATTTTTGGGTCCAAAGATGCCATGCTAAGGAAATTAAACCGGAAACCTCGTGTTACTGCATAAACTGCTAAGTAGTCTTCGTTCCTAGCCGACTACAACCACCATTCAATTATTTACATATGATATTTGCACTCATACGAGTATGTGTGACCGCGTTGGCGACTCTTCGTATCTCTTCCCGGTTATCACTATCCTGATTCAATTCTGCTGCCGTTTAAGGTTCGCTTCGGTTATAGTTGAATGTTCTTTCAGTTGTTCTGCTCATTTTAGAGCTAGAGTAAGTCAAAGCTAAGCGTTTCTAGTTAGAGAGTTGGGGTTCTTTCTCATAAGTTTGCAGAGCAGAATTCTCTGACAGGGTATGTAGGTTAGTTGATGTTACAGTAGACGAGGGAGCCTGAATTCTAAATATTAAATCTGATTCTGTGATATTATTAAATCGCGACTGCTATACTTCGCTTTCCAACCACATGGAAATTTCGGCAACAACTCTAAGAAGCAACCTTCATTCATTTGTTAGATCCTACTTTGAGAGAGTGGTCCAGAAAAACTCTTATTTCTTCTAGAAAGCCTAAGCAAAAGGGAGGAAGTTATACTCACCATCGCAAAAGAGAGTCAGCTAGGTATGAAGTTCAAGATCCAGCCTTCGAAACTAGCTGTCGGACTTCCATTAGTTTCCTCAGCCAATTTATTCTACACTACCGAAAGCTTTAAAAATTTTTCTATGCCAATCAAAAGCTACTCGAATAAATTTTGTAATTTTTAACAGTATCCACCTCATTAGCTTTTTTTGTGAACCTCTCCCTCCTGCTTTATCTGCCACGGCTCCCTGTCATCCGCTGATGAAGTCATTAAGAGCAACAGTTATTACATAGATAAATGATGTGGAGAACGTGAGAATAACAGGAAGTTAAAGCACGGAAAGCATGTACAACAATATTTTAGAAACATTCAGCGCCTGCGACACCCCCACAACCACCACCAACAACCGTGCAAAATAAGTTTGCTTACACTAACGTGACTTTTGGCCTATTTAAGTACGAAAAAATAAAAATAAAATCAAAAAACAACAACAGAAAAACAATAAAATGCTTACCGACCGAGATGGAGATGTTGAAAAATTAAAGTCGGCGCTACAACAACCAGCAACAAACACAGGAAACTTGAACATATTCCGCGCCGGTGTCGACGCGCTGCCATCAACGGGTTTCCTGCAGCAAAATTTTGTGCCACGTTACACTTAAAGCTCTTTCACTTTTATGCTTCTCGCTTGAGCCGGCCGTCGTTGGAGCTAGCTGGTTCTACTGCCATTGTCTGTCTGCGGAGCACACAAAACGATGTTGTGAAAGGTTAATGACGGCTGTATGCCTGCTCGCTGACAAGTAGTCATCATAAGCCAACGAAGCGCAGGTGCAACAACAACGAAAGCAGCAAAACTCATAACAAAAAGAACGAAGAAGTGGAGATGGTGGCATGTAAAGGAGGATGGTAGCATATAAGAGGAGGGATGAAGATCAAAAAACAATAAAAAGCAAAGCGAAAATTTCAAAACCAACATAAAGACAAAGGCATATTGTGGTCCTTGCGGAGAGTGAAAGTGAGTTCAGCATGCTGTAGCTGTGTTTATATATTTTCTACTCCTGCCTTGGTGGATGAGGATGAGACGTCAAATGTGATGAGTTGGCAGTGGCAACGTCATGCTGTGTTTGATGGTGGAAAAGTTTTGCCTTTGACGTTGTACGCTTGTACGCAACCAACTGTAACTGTTTGGTCATGTCTTGTATTGACAGGTGTGAGTGCGCGCGCTGCGCAAAGTACAAAAAGGAACTGTGAGTGTAAAAAAGGGAAACAAGTGAGGTAGAGCTTCGGTTGTAACGACATTTAGATACCCTCAAGGCGGGGTACTGATGAACGGGGTCCACTTTTTGTGTAACAGACCGTTAAAAGAAGGAAAAGAGAGATATGGAGAGAGAGAGGGAGAAAGAGAGAGAGCAAGAAAGAAAGGGGCATGTAGAGAGTGAGGAAGAAAGAGAGGTATATAGAGAGAGAGAGAGAGAAAGAAAGAGAGAGATTTGTAGAGAGAGAGAGAGAGAGAGAGAGAGAGAGAGGAAAAGCAAGAGGGGGGAATGGAGAGGGAGAGAGAAAGAAAGAGAGAGGGATGGAGAGAGAGAGAAAGAAAGAGAGAGATTTGTAGAGAGAGAGAGAGAGAAAAAAAGAGAGAGAGGGATGAAGTCATAGAGTGAGAGAGAGAGAGAGGGATAGAAAGACACGAAAGTAGGAGCGCACGATGCAAAAGTTTAGGATCGAGATCTCGAGAGAGAAGAGAACGCTTCGATTGGGTTCTTGGGGCTTCTTTTGACTACCGATTTTGTTTTAGGGAACAAAAAAAAGTCACAGGGTGACATATCGGACGATCCCTTTAAAGGCCAAATACTGGGACCCGCTGAGGGCGATGTGACACGGCGCGTTGTCGTGATGAAGGATCCAGTTATGAGCGTTGTTTGGGCACACCTTGTAAGCTCGTCGACTGATTGCGGCTACTGGTAGGTCTATCTAAAAACAGATAAGATTGTAATCTCCGATACCGACGTCACGAATAGCCTTCAGCAATACAGTCTACCCACCCTCTGGCGGTTTTGGCTTCTATGGTTGTTTGTGACCGTTCTAATCTACCTTTAAGTAGTCAACTTTCAAAGTTCTCACCTCGAAAATAAACACAAAACTTTCACGGTTTACCTTTTCAGTACGCCGTTGGCTACTTACTTCCACTCACTGAGGAAACCTCTTCATGGTAATATTTCATACGACATCTGGAAAACTTCTAGATTACCTAGTAAAGAGTTTAATTCTAGGATCCTCAGATTTCTGCAAGAAAATATTTGTGTTCATAATTTTGCGGTCCGACAGCCAGAAGCTGGAGACGGAGTCTTAGCACTCAAAAAAAGTATTTACTAATAGTAGATGAGCTCTCCTAAATCATATCTCATGGCAGGAGGCTATCTAGCCTTGTTAAAGGACAATCCGATGGAGCTCTTTGCAACGAAAGTTTGTCTGGTTAGCCGACTTGGTCCACTTGAGTTTTGCCTGGCTCATCTGAAGTCTTAAAAAGCGCCGTCAACTCTTTGTGAGCTCATTTAACCTCCCGACTGTAGAGTACTCCGTGTGTGCGCGCCCTCAAAGGACTACGCATCAAGCGCTATGCCAAAGTGATTGAAGAAAAGGCGAAAGTAAAGCATAAAAGTTAAATGAAACGAAACACGTTAATGAAATGACCTGACGGTGGTTTTGATGATGTGGACATCGGCATAGTGGAGCGCTTTACAACAAAGTCTACTATAACAGCATAACAGTACTTTCACTGTACTATATATAGTACATATACTATATACAAGACTACACAAACGCTGAAACTCATTACAACAGCCACGACCATGGCAACGAAAAGAGAAAAATGAACCGAGCCAACGAGCTGCCTACCACCACCTGTCGCTGAGCGAAAGTGAAATTTCTGGTTGAAAACAAAAAACAACACAAAGCCCACGTGGGAGTCTACAGAGTGACAGGTGAGTTGAGTTGAGTTGAGTTGGTCATTTGAGACGACGACGACGACGACGACAACGACTGGCCGATAGATGGCATGAGCAAAAATGCCATATAATGATGGTTCGCCTCTTGTTTTTATGCTGAACGTGCACAAATGGTTTGTGTTGCTTTGCTTGCGCCACCGCTACAGTGTGCTCATTAACCTGCCGTGTTGTTGCCCGTGGTGGGATGGCTTTCTCCGTATGGTATGCCCTTTACTAGTCTCTTTAATACTAACACTTTTTTCATTTTCGTTTTTCTTTTTTGTTTTGATATTTTCAGCTAACATGAAGTGAAGTTTGGCAACGTTGCCAGCCGGACTGTTGGCTACTGAACGCGTTAAACTGTACATTAGCCATTAAGATACGTTAATGAAACGATATCACCTCAATGACTCGCCGGCGTCGCCTACTCATTAAAGCCAAAGCTGAAGTACAGCGAGGGAGGACTCGACTCATGAAGAGGAGAGGAGCGGTGGGAGGTGAGTGGTGTAAGCTAATAGCTTTGATATCGACTTTCACGAGCTCATAACAACCTGTATTAAGTTATTTTCGGGCAAATGAGTTGGTAAAGATTAAAGTGCTTGGCTGGCTGGCTGCCTGACTGGGTGGTTAAAAGGCAACAAAGTGTTCGCCATCGGTGCTGTTAGTTGAAAGGTTCTCTCTGCTTGATTGCCCATATGTCTGGCGTTGACTAACTAATTGCTCTTTTGTTGCTATTAAGGCTTGCAATTTCGCAAGTTTTTATTTGCCGTTGGGCGGGTTTGTGGTCTGTGTTGTAATTTATAATACAGCGCGTTTATGAAATTGGCTGAAAGGGTTGTTGATTTTGGCATAAATCAGAAGTGGCATATTCAAAGGGGAAGCTTGGTCAACAGAGATGCAGCATTTCTATTTTAGTCCTTCTCATATTCAGTGGTATTATTTTAATTCGAAGTGCCTAGGCCATACGCGATCTGGATAATTTACAGATTATCTTGCAAAGAGTTTATTCCGACGATCCTGAGATTTCTGTATGAAAATATTTGTATCAAAAACTTTCGTGGCAGAGAGCTATTCAGCTTTATTAGAGTTCAATCGGACGGAGCTCTTTGCAAAGAAATTCCGTCGGGGTAGTCAAATTGGCCCACTTGACTTTTGCTTGGCTTATCTATGGTCCAAGAAAGCGTCTTCAAATCCATGTGATCAGATATAACCTCCATGCTCTCAAAGGGTTTTGTCACTCTGAACTACATCCAGAAGCCAATTGATGAATGGGTACATTCTTGCAGAGAAATATTGGTTATTCTAATGACCCCCCACTTCTTTTTGAAGTACACCAGAACGAGGACTAGCAACCGAATCTGATTTACAAAATTCGGTGAGCCGCAACAGGATAGAATAGACAATAAAATCAATCCTATCCTTCATCATCTTTCCGACCGAATCAGATGTATCTACATACAACCTTAGCCCTCCTGTTATGATGAATTTATACAGCTTGTCTCAATCTAAGGCACATGTCCCATACATGGACTAAGGTAAAAGTGAATTTTTTAGTCAGAAAGAGAGGAAGAGAGACAGGAAGAGAGAGAGGGAGAGAGAGAGAGAGAGAGGGAGAGAGAGAGAGAGAGAGGGGGAGGGAGAGAGAGGGAGAGAGAGGGAGAGAGAGAGGGAAAGAGAGGGAGAGAGACAGGGAGAGAGAGAGGGAGAGAGAGAGGGAGAGAGAGAGAGGGAGAGAGAGAGAGGGAGAGAGAGAGAGGGAGAGAGAGAGGGAGAGAGAGGGAGAGAGAGGGAGAGAGAGAGAGAGAGAGAGAGAGAGAGAGAGAGAGACTAAATATGAAATATACTTTAAAACTGAGTGGTATGGGATCTCGCTAAGTAATTGAACACTCAGTCTGGAGACAGAGAGCGAAAGTGCCTGTAGTCCTGAGCGCCATCTGTTTCTTAGTGAATAAATTTCTTTAGATTATTGGCTGCACGCTGCAATCGAGTGATTAACACGTTGCCATGCAAGAGGTTATGACCTCGAATCCTGTTCTGTTGGCCTGATCCACAATTATAAAAAATTTCTAATTGTGGTCGCCCATCGGCTGAGATGATTAACCCCTTCAAGTGTATTTCCGACATGAAAACAAAGTTCTTCTTAAAAATCCATCAACCGATTGGTTTGAAAAACATCAAAGCGAACATCAGATATCGAGGGAGAAAAAAAAATTTTAAGTTCTTAGCAAATTTTCATAAGAAAAAATATTTTTTATTCTTCTAAAATCAATTAAAAAAGCCGACCTTATTTTGGCTTGGAAAAATTTCCATGTACATATGTATCTGGGTATGTATGTATGTTTTACGACAAAATGAAACGCATAAATCCTTCAACGTCATT
This sequence comes from Ceratitis rosa, assembly GCA_037013455.1. Lineage (NCBI taxonomy): Eukaryota > Metazoa > Arthropoda > Insecta > Diptera > Tephritidae > Ceratitis > Ceratitis rosa. The sequence continues at coordinate 11,385,868 of JAWMAG010000013.1, read as the reverse complement.
GTTTGTGTATTTTCAAAATATTTTCGCACACCTACCGCCTGTTATCCCTTCCATTATGCTTGCAACATCACTTCAACGTCCTCTTTTGTCGGCACAACAATGTCGGTCTGTCTGTCTGTCTGTCTGTCTGTTGCAGCAATGTTGTATGTTGCAAACATTTCATTAACACAATTGACACACTGACATCATTTAACAGTTATGGGTTGTGCAAGTATGTATGTTGGTATGTGGATATAAAAGTATACGGAAATGCGTGTAAATACACTCTTCTCTTTATGCCTACATAAAACAAGATATGTACATATGTATGTCTATGCAACAGTAACTGGTATAGGCTAAAAGTTGTTGGCATTCGAATTGTTTTATTTCTACCCACATTTCATTAAAGTTTGACCCCAACATTATATGAATATGCTTGGTAGAGAGTGGGGAATAACTTTGTTCGATTATTGTTCTAGGTAAAAGCTCGCAAGAAGAGCTTAAAGAACCCGAAACCCGATTCAATGAACGATGGAAAAGACGTTCCACTGCCCGACTATGATGAGATTGGAATACCGATCGCCCGTTTAGAGCACAGCGAGCGACTGGAGCTGACGGCCTACCATCAAAGCTACTGAAAAATGGCGATGAAGAGCTGACAGCGTGCATGCGTAAGCTTCTTTGCAAAATATGGTCCGATGAAAGCAGTCCAGGCGATAGGAACTTCAGGGTGCTCCTTAAAAAGGGGAGCCACAGTGGGATTATCCTCCTAGATATCGCATATCGTGGGATTAGCCTCCTAAATATCGCGTATAAGGTCATATCGAGCGCGTGTGAAAGAATAAAGCCCACTATCAACAAACGGATTGAATCTTCTTAGTGTGGCTTTAGACCTGGTAAACCATTGACCAGATATTCACCTATTCATCTTGGAAAAGACCCGTGAAAAGAGAATCGACACCCACCACCTCATCGCCGATTTTAAAGCCGCCTTCGACGTGAAAAGAGAATCGACACCCACCACCTCATCGCCGATTTTAAAGCCGCCTTCGACAGCACGAATAGGTGCTGCCTTTACGCCACTACCTCTCCAAGCTGTTCAAAACCAAACGAGGTTTCAGATAGGGTGATTTCTTATCGTGTGGTTTTTCCAAATTATTGCTGTAGAAAATAATACGAGCTGCAGGGCTGAATAGAGAAGGTACAATCTTTTATAAGAGTGTACAGCTGCTGGCGCATGCCGATGATATCGACTTGACAAAGAAGCGAAGCGAATGGGTCTGGTAGTGAACGAGGACTAGACGAAATAGTTCCTGGCATAGAGCAAACAGTCGTCGCACCCGCGACTTCTTAGGAAAACAAAAATTGCTTACAAATTAGAAACCATCTTTTCAAAGCTCCAAACATTGAAGTTCAAAAAGTGTAAGCACAAATTGTGCTTTTTAAAGCTTTAATTAATTTTCTGTTTTTTTTTTTGAGAAATTTAATTAATATGTCAAAAAAATTCTCAGAAAGTTACTGCCATTCTGTATTTGCTGCAGAAATGAAATGAATTGATATGTTTAAGGCATTTTTTCTTCACTTCAACACTTTGCCAACATTTCCACTTTAAAGCTTTTGTGGCACTTTCATTCATAGTACACGTATGTTGGCACACACATATACAGATGTTACATATATAACATAAATTTACCTAGCATATGAAGATTTTTTACATATTTTCACATAATTTTTATACATATGTACATATGTTACATATCTATATGTATTGGTTAACGCATATTTTGTAAATATTTCGCGGAAACCACTGACACAGCTGCTTCCGCCAACTCGCGCTATTTGGTGAAAGGTCGGCGTCGTGAGTTACGTACATACCTAACCCATTACTACCACTTGCCGCTCTCTTTCACTCTATCTAAATCTCTTTCTCTCTCTCTCTCTCGCACTCTCCCTCACTCGCCTGTCAGTCTGTCAGCTGTCAGATATTTTCGGTTTTGCTTAATGTCAGTCTGTGTAATTAAATGTTTCCTTTTGTAGGCCTTTATTAATTTCCGTTTTTGTTTCAAGTTTTTCTGCTTTCTGAATTTTGTTGGTGATGTGGGGATGTGAGAAAGAGCTGGAGGAAGATGTTTAAGTAAGGTTTGTAGGTAGAAGAATGTGTCTTAACTTTTAAAGAGATTTTAAAGTTTTGAATACCAAAGGAAATCGCAAGGAAATTCAGAGAATTACAAAGAGGAGTTGTGATTTTAAAGAAAGCTGACTTTTTTTTATAAAGGTTAGGCAGGGAGAGAGGTTAGGTAGTGAGAGAGTGATAAAAAAATCTCTTTTTAATGTATGACAAAGCAGTTGAGTACCACAAATACCATTTGTAATAGTTTAAAGGCTTGTTTTCGAAATTCCATTTAAAAACTCTTTGTATAAAAATTTGTGCGGAAATTTAGAAAAGCATAGCAAGAGAGATTTTAACTTATAATTCTCCTCTCGAGGCTTCGGTTTGAAACCAAAGTTGCAGCTTGATCAGCACCCCCAACAGATTGAGTTGAATATATTTTGTGTATGAAAAGAGTCAAAAAGAGTTGGTTAAAGCCGATATAGGTACGTGATTGATGGTATCTTAGAGAGTTTGAACTCACGGAGAGCAAACTGTGGCATACAGTTCATGATTGATTAATGATTTTGAGTATGTGATCTAATGATCCAAAGTTCTTTTTAGATAATTGGTCTTCAAAGAGTAGCTATTTTCGGTATGCAGGTAATGATTGAAGGTATTTTGGGTATGTAAAGTTATGATTGAAAGCAAAAGAATTTCAAAATATATATACTTCAAAGGTTTTTTTTTTAATAAATGAGTTTTGATTTAGATTTATTTTCAACAATTGATGTAGGTGCAGTAATGATTGAAGCTTACGATTGATGGTATTTTAGTTACTTGCGTTTAAGAACGAAACTACTTTCAGCTTGTAAATAATGATTGAAATTACTTTCTATGTTAGCTTAAGAAGTATTTTGAGTAGCCAATATGTAGGCGTTATAATTTCATGATTGAAGTATACGATTGATGGCATTTTTTTCAGTTGCATGCAGAAGCTACTTTCGATATGTTGGTTATGATTGCAGGTTTTGTTAACTCTGTACTTTATGTTACGCATGTTGCCATAGGGCTTACAATTGAAGCGATAACTGATATTGTGTGATTGTGATTGATACCATATTTGACACGTGAGCTAGAAGTACGAGAGAACTTGACTAAATGGAATTGTAGAAGAAGACATTATGAATATTTGCGGTTAATATTGAAATTATCTTAATAACGGTACACCTTTTCTTCGTTATGGAGAATTTGTTTGAAGGCTGTTTAGGCAAAAGTGAGGTTATGATTGAAAGTTTAGGGAAGGTTTGAGTTTGTCGTAGCAGTTATTTTCGCTAATAAGGTCATGATTGCAAATACTTTAAACGCTACAGCTTAGACTCAAACTCAACTTGGGTGCAGAGGTTATGATTGATGACTTTTTCGGACGCGTGAATATAAAGCCTTTTCGGCTTTAGAACTTTGACCGCAGGTTGTGTTTGCTCCTTAGTTCCGAGGGGAAGATATTGTTGATATTGTATTTATGAGTAAAGTAATTTCAGGTATTTGATGTTATGATTGAAGACATTTCAGACAAATGAGTTTAGATTTGGAGAAATTTTAGCATAGCGGAATTGAAGACAAAGGTAATGGTAACATATGAGCTTATGATTGAATGTATTTTAGATATAAAGATTATAATTTTGTATATATGAGGTTATGATTGATGCTTTAAAAGACACTTGAACTCATGATTGAGTGTGATTTCGGTATGTGTAATTGAATTTAATGCACCTGGGGTACTTCAATTACCATTTTTGGTATGAAAATTATGATTGATGGAAATTTTTTGCATAATGCTTTGATTGATAGCGTGCAATTTCTTTACATGGATTATGATTGAAGATAATCGGAACCATGAGCTTAAGTTATAAAGGATTTTCGGTATGGAGCTTATGATTGATGAAATTTTTTTGTATGATGTTTTGATTGATAGCGGGCTATTTCTTTATATGGGTTATGATTGAAGATATGTGGAACCAACAGCTTAAGCTGTAACAAATTTTCGGTACGGAGATTATGATTGATGGTATTTTAGCCACGTGAACGTGAACTAGAAAGGCTCAGCAGGGCTTTGTGATTATAATTAAAGTGATTTGTGGTACTCGACGTTATGATTGACGTTATTATTATTATTTTTTATTTTATTTTATTTTTTTTATTTTATGTCAAATGATAAATTCTGTATATATGTAGTAGAACGGCATTCCAGTGTTGAGGTTATGATCGATGTATTCTTCTAATATAGGGCTGGAATAATCGTAGTTAATTGAGGCTGTCACTGAAAGTATATTGACTATGTGAGATTAGGAAGAAATTTATGTTCTTTGTTTGAGGTTATGAAGAAAGAAGTTTAAGTATTCGAGGTTAGAACTGAATCAATTTGAAAATTTGAAATATAATTTAAACTGTTTTTTGAAATTTTCTCTATTCTCATTCTGGTCTCCTTCACTGTTTTCCTCTTCAAACCTTGGAATATAGAGAAATATAAACAAAAAGTGTATTCAAGCCTTTACTTTAAAAACACAAATATGTACAACTTAATTAAATGTTACATGCTGCTGCCAAGGAGACAACTTAAAATGAGAGCAACAACAAAAATACAACAAAATAAAATACATACTCGTAAATGAGATTCATTACAGTGGTGGCGAAGAAGCACCAAAAAATAACAAAAAGAGAAGGAAATTAGAACAACAAAAAATAAATATGGTATACCTATATACACATATAGCCACAATATATACATTTGAAAGTATGCCCATCCAAACTGTCATCCCATAAACACAAATGGGTGTTGGAGCGTCGCAAGGAAATTAGCGTATCTGTCAGTTCTCATTTAATTTCACCGCCATGACAGGTGTATAGACATAAATTCATACGTATGAGTGTATGTGTATATGTGTACGTTACACTATGTGCATGTACCATTTGGCATTCCATTGAATGCTTCAACACCTTTGCCTGGGCTTGTGTATTCGCGCGCGCTGCGGGAGTCTTTCACACCTTCATTAGTTGGCCGTGCAAATAACTAAATGACACATACATACATACATACGCATACATACTACATACATGTGTACAATACAAGTTCATATAAATATGTACATATACAGGTGAATTTACAAACTCAAACAAACATCTGTATATACTATGTATACTTACATATATTGTATGTAAAAATGTGTAGTTATGCATAGAAATGTGAAATTTCATATATGTATATGCCATGTATGCGTGTGTGTTTGTTTCTGACAAATTGCTCTTGCTGGCTGTCACTCCCACTCTTACTTACATATGTACGAATATACTATGTAAGAGAAAGAGAGGCGTTATTGCCGCTTATGTTGTTGTTGTTGTTATTGTTGCTGTTGCTTTGCATAACTGCTACTGACATTTAACATTTGTTGCCAACATTTTCGGAAAGGCGGTGGCACTTTTTTGGCGCTCTATATATTTTTACATATATTTAGTTCAATATAAGGGTGGTTCAAAAAAAAAAAGGAATATAAATTTTTTGTTGCTCAATATGTTAAATTTTATAAAATGTTAATTATAATATAATAAATAATTTTTTTCCAAATGTTTTCTTTATTTTCTTTTTTATTTCTTATGTCTTTATTTTGAATTTTTTTAGTTTTAATTTTTTATTTACTCTAATTTTTGCCATTATTTTCAGCACTTATTATTCTTACATTATAAAGACAAAATTAAAAAAAAAGTTATCCCAAATGTAGGCAATGAAATTTTCATAATTGCCAAAATTTTACTGAATGCAATAAACCCTGGCCTACATTTAGGCAACTCGTTATTTTTTTAGCAGATACCAGCAACTGGATGTTTTTACGTAAGAAAATAGAAAAATATATATAACAAAATGATTTTAAATTTAATTGAATTTTCTGTAGGCTATATATAATATAATATTATTGATATAAGCAAAAAATGGTATTCATAATTTAATAAATAATTTTTGTTAAAAAAATTGTATTCTTTTATTTTTTTTTTTTTTTATTTTTATTCTTATTTTTATTGTTATTTTTTTTTTAATTTTATTTTTATTTATTTTTTATTTATATTTATATTTTTATTTTTACTTTTGTTTTTATTTTCATTTTTATTTTTATTTTAATTTTTATTATATTTATTTTTATTTTTGTTTATTTTTTATTTTTTATTTATATTTTTATTTTGATTTTTATTTTTACTTTTATTCTTATTTTTATTTTTATTTTTATTTTTTTATATTTATTTTTATTTTTATTTATTTATTATTTTTTATTTATATTAATATTTTTATTTTTATTTTCAGTTTTATTTTTATTTTAATTTTTATTTTTATTTCTTACATTTAATCGCTTAAATTCTTATTTATCTATTTTCTTTGTGAAACAATTTTGATTCAAACATTCAGTAAAAAAAGTTCGTTTATATGTAGGCAATGGTATTTTCGCAATCGTAAAAACTGCATTAAATAGAATGAAATGCAGTCTTCATTTAGGTTTCTTTTTATTTGTTTAACACAGACAAGCAATTTAAAATTTTTACTAGAAAAATTGAAAATTGGGAGAGAAAAAAATTAAAGGAAATAATTTTAAATATATTTTTATTCATTGTATGCTATATATATAATATTATTTAAGCAAGAAATGGTATATACAATTTAGTAACTAATTTTAAGTTTTTATTGAATAGCTTTTATTATTTTATTTTTATGTTTGATTTAATTTTTTTTTTGGTTCTTAACAAAATTTTTATTCATACATTGCATACGACGAAATTGCGTTAAATAGAATAAAACGTAGTCTACATTTAGGGAAATTATTATTTTGTTAGCAGAGACAAGCACCCGTAGAAGCAATGTTACAATCAGTTAAATCAAGACTTGAGCAAACGACTTTCCTGCTAGTCGAACACACTGAATAGATTATATTTTTCTCTCAGCAGGGGCTACCCTTTCAATAGGTTAGAAGATCTTGTGATAAGATTACATTAAGAATATCCAACTCCAGACAGCTCCTATTTGAGCTCTGAAAAATAAAAATACCATGCAAAGCTATTGTATTTAGATATATTATAGAATTGATGAGTAGAGATTTTTTATAGATATTTTTGTGTTTACATCAGAGGCTTTTGACCTACCGAAGATAAAAATCCGTTAGAAGTTTACACTTAAACGTCAAATTAATGTTCAATATGGCTAAAATGAAATCAGAATTTTTGCCAATATCAAGCGAGGCTCGGATAGGTGTTTAGGTGTGGCAAGATGAGTAAGTCAAGAGTACTCTAGTCGATTAGCTACCCTTAAATGTGCGCAAGGAACGCAATTTTAAAGTCGAAGTCACTTAACATGTTTAGTATGATATCTTCGGTTATAGGTAGTTCAAGACCTTAGCATTCTGTGAGCTTTGTACAATTTTTTTCCGTTTGTATAGGTATCTTCCCTATGTCAAAATATTAACTTGTCTCTGATATATTAGAACAGAAAACTTCTCTATTTGGCTCATTTCGACACTTCTTTCAGCTTCTAGTATAAAATATGAGGGGTTTCCTTGGACAGAAATAATTGAATTTTTTTGTCTAGAACTCTGCACAAGAAACCTTTTGGAATTATACGGCTTCTGAGCAGTTTCTCATAGCAGTTGGCATAGTAGTGAATGCTACTTTCTGCTATAACAGTTTTCATTTTCATATTTATGATTTTCATCAACATTTACTGTCATCTCTGGTTTATGCTTAGTATCTCAAAGATTTCCTCATATATTTATTTAATATTTTTTTTATTTTCAAACTTTTGAACACGCATCTGCTTGCCTTTTTGTACCGCCCTCTCTCGTTCGGCCTTTCATTCTCTTACAGTAATTTGTTAATTTCCCGTATTTGAAAATTTAATTTTAGGTTTACTTGCACCTTACGTTGTGGCATTTTACGCCTATGCATATATTTTCATACAGAAACAATGCTTAAAGCAACTCCCTTCGTGAGCTCTTAATTTTTAGGTGCACTACCCTTTGACCTCATTATCAGCGGGCGGGTGTGTGAAAGCACTTTTGTTTCTTGTTATTTACATTGGATTTTCATTTTATTTTGAAATTACATATATGCCATTTATTTTTATTTCTATTATTTATTTACTTTATTTCAGCGAGTGGGAAAACCTGCAACTCGTAGTACTTGTGAGTATGACTTCATTTCTACCTGTTGGCTTCCGTGGAATTCTGCGCATATAAAGCTCATGGAAATAAGTTTATAAGTGTTTATATGTTTTCAAATTCAATGGAAATTTCATATGCAAACATTTTTGTTTAATATGAATTTTCATTTCCGCCTTAAAGTGGATGCTTAATAATTTTGTGGGAGAAATTTGGGAAAAATGCAAAATATTTATTTTAAAATAATATTTTGTGTCTTCTGAATGTGGTCTGACTTTCCTCACATCACATATGAGAATCTTTAGTATTTTAAATTAAAAATTTGCAGGAAAGTATGAAAGTATGTATGGGAGCTATTTGTTATAGTGAACCGATTCCGATAATTTTCAGCAACAATATGTTATTCATTATATGTGTGTACAATAGAATATCAAATTTTACACTCTTAGATATTTTTTTTTCACAGATTTATGACTCAAATTACTTCAATTTTGAGAAATTGGTCATGTACATGTGTGCTATATTGATCCGATCTGATCGGTTCATCGATTTAAATGATCATTTAAATGTGCTGGTGCATTTGCGTACCCATTTTGGTCGAATTATTTTAAAAACTGAAGTACTAGTTTGGGTACAAATCGATAGATAGACGAACAGACAACTCAACTCATCATTTCGAACCGATTGGTAGAAGATTTTGATGGGTCAATCTCTTCTCTGTCTGGTACTAACATACTTAGGACCTAAGCTAATATACCATTCCATTCAAAATTATAATTTTAGCACGTTACTAAGAAGTGTTTTCGATTTTTTATTTTATTTTTTTGATTTTCCACCGAGATAGCCGAACAGATTAGAGTGTTAGTTACCTGGAAACTTCAAACCTCAGTGCCGATTATTGCTTCATGCGTCATTTTGAACTCGAATGCGTAACTTTGGATAGTTAACTGTGCTTAGACAGTCATTCAGGGCATGAAGCCTGATTGGTTTCAAGTGTTCTGTGTTGGATTTGTGAAGAAAGTTCTTTAATAGAATACTTTAATAGATATTTTTATCAAAGAAATAAAAGCTTAATTCAGTCAAAAAATTATCCTAAATGTATGCAATTGAATTTATCGCTGACTGCGAACAAAAGAAAAAACGTAGTCTACATTTAAACACTTCTTTTTATATTTAGCAGAGACAAGCACCTGAAGCCCATGTTTGAAAAAAGATGTCAGTTTTCAATAAATTTTTTTATATATATTTTATTATTCAACAGTGTGAGAAAAGGTAAGGATTGAAGGTAGAACATTGTGGCAATAGTAATTTTATATATAAATATAACATTTGTAATTTTTAAAGCGTCTGTCTTTTCTGTAAGTAGCGTTCCCTGTTACAAACTCGCTAACTAAATCTTTTTAGAAAATTAAATTAATCTTTTTCATTGCTTTGAAGAGAAAAAATGGAGACAGGTGAAAGATTTTCTTTATCAAAACAAACTACGACACCACAATTCCTCAAGCTCAAGATGGCATGTTTGATGGACACTAAGATCCTCTAAAGCCATGCCATTGTGAAAAACATCTTCTAAGGGACCAGTGACACATAATTTATAAGTATATATAGAATTATATTTTTCCAAGATCTGTTAAATAGGTACTTAGATCTGAGACTGTCGTACTTGGGTCAAATCCTGCCTGTTTCCCCTTAGTGGGATTTTTTTTTTTTATAATGGTAAATGAGGTCATCTTTTTGCGTTTCAAATTTTGTCAATTTAATGTCAAGAAATGGCTGTTTAGCTACGTCGTTGCTATGGTTTCTGTGACGTGGAACTCAGATTGTGGAGGCATTGTGTTGACCTGGAGATGATGTTAAAACCTTCCTACATTTGCCGACGACGCTGGAATTCATTAATCAAGATAAATGAAGTCTGACCAGGGTTGCTTCCCTTATCCTCCAGTATATTTACATTATAGCCTTGCAGCTTCATTTTATGGCTAAAGTTACTGAGATTAGCAGACTCAGAGACATAGAGATGTTAAGGTCCTCCGAGTATATTCCCACTCTCATCCTGCAGTACAAGTTAGCACCGTCGGTGTGGATTGTGATGGTATCATCTTCAACTACTTAACTTCTTCTGAATTCACAGCTAGATGTAGTCCTTAGCCCAGAGAAGATATAGCCTGATTTGTGTTAAAGTGTTGTGGCTATATAATTCTAATCCAATCGGTCTAATTGGGAAATCTATCGGACTTGATTTTAGGCCCCGTTGGTATAGATTGAACAAGCCTTGTTCTTAATTTAATTGCATAATATAGTAAAAGATCGTATTGTCGCACGGGACATTTGAGCATACAATGATATTAATCCAATTTGACTAGGAAACATACAGCGAGTTTTGTATAATTTTTTTTTCAACTATGATTTCGAGTAAAATTCTGAAGCGTGGTTAGATACTGTATTTCAGACCCTTTGTCGGGTGAGATTCAAGAACTTAACCGAGGTAAAGCATGCCTGTCATAAGAGGCGGCAAAAACTGATAAGTATTCGAGATAGCCGCATTATTTTTATCGGAATTACCATAATTTATTTCAGCTAAGAACAGTCATATTTCAGTAAAACGACTTTGTTGTAAATATTCATCCTGTTCGAAGAGGTGATTATGTGTACTGCTTAGCGAATTATGGTCTCTCGGTTCAGAAGAAAATCCATATGCCCTTTGTGCCGGCTGTCAGATGTCAGGATTCCCGGTGTGTAGTGAAATTGGATGGAAATTTCCATCAAGTCGAGGTTATCAGTTTCTAGAACAACTAGGAACTGTCATCACCATCGCTTATCTCTCCAGTTGTGCCTCGAATTAGCCTCATTTTGGAGTCCCATAAAGGAGGGTTTCATTTGCACTCGGAGATATTTTCCAGATATTTTCTGCCTTCAAACTTGCTGTCGAGTATCGATATATAATATGAAGTCAGAAGAACTAACTTTCCTTCCGAATAGCAGGTCCAAGGACTCGTTTAGGTCCTTTTGTGGCATGGGATTTGAGTAGCTTGAGTGCTGAACATTAATTACTAAATAAATACAATATTAAAAAAAAATATTTTTTTGCAGAAAAATCATTATTTTCCTGCACTTTGACATTGTGTTTGTATGTGTAAAGCCTGCTCACTGCGCTGCGCGAGCGGAAGTCATTAATTACTTTATCATGTAGGCGATGGGCCAACGCTTTGCAATACAATTAAACAGGATGTTGTTGGCATTGAAGCCGCAGGGCATACTGTTTGCGCAAGAAACACGTCTGTGATGAAGAACTGAGAAAGAAAGCGTGAAGACATTTGATGAGGACAACTAAACACACACATACACACACACAAGTGCACACAGGCAAGGAGACAGTTGCATGAGTAGGCATACTAATACACACATTGTAGTTTGTTATGCAGTTGTGTATGTATTGTATGTATGCGTGTAAGCGCTTGTATTTTGTAAGAATAATTTCCGCTTGTTGTTGAAATCCTTTATCAAACGAAATGTTGTTTACCGCTTGTTGATTTCATCGCCTGCGGGCGCTGCTGACTTGAACAGATCGGCGAGAGCAGAGCGCGCCGCAGAAGAAATGAAAATAAATCGCGCATTAATGAGTGTGAGAGATTGAAAATTGTAAATGAATTCTAAATGCATAAATAACTGGGGTTGAAGGTGCGTGAAAAATTATGAAAATTGTAAACAAGTTTTTCTTCTCTGGCCTGCCCTGCGGCAGACATGGCGAAGAAAGGCGAATCTCTGCTTGTGAAAGAGAGTGAAAATTCTTGCATTCTTTTCTACGTTGTTTGAAGAAGAAAAAAATTAAAATAAAATGAAAAAAGTCTCAAATTAAAAAATAAATAAAAATTAAAAAGAAAAGAAACAAACAAATATAAAAATAAACAACAAAGAAAAATAAAATGAATAAAAATTTAAAATAGAAAATAAATAAAAATTAAATAAAAGAAAAAGTTAAGAACTTAAAAAAGATATTAGAATAATGAAAAAAAATTAAAAGAAAATGAAAAAAATATTAAAATAAAAAATAAATAAAAATTAAATAAAAGAGAAAATTAAGAAAATAAAAAAGAAATATAAAATATAAAAAAAAAGAAACAAACAAATATAAAATTAAACAACTAAGGAAAATAAAGAATAAATAAATATAAAATGAAGAAAAATATTAAAATAAAAATTAATAAAAAAAAAATTAAGTAAAAGAAAAAATTAAGAAATTGAAAAGATATTAAAATAAAAAAAAGAAACAAATAAATACAAAAATAAACAACAAAGAAAAATAAAAAATGACTAAAAATAAAATGAAAAAAAAAATTTAAATTAAAAATAAATAAAAATTAATAAAAATTAAATAAAAGAAAAAGTTAAGAAATTAAAAAAGAAATTAGTATAATGAAAAAAAATTAAAAGAAAATGAAAAAAATATTAAAATAAAAAATAAATAAAAGAGAAAATTAAGAAAATAGAAAAGAAATATAAAATATAAAAAAAAGAAACAAACAACTGAGAAAAATAAAAAATGGATAAAAATGACATGAAAAAAAATTAAAATAAAAAATAATTAAAAATTAATTAAAAGAAAAAAATTAAGAAATTAAAAAATGCATAAAAATCTAAAATTTAAATTAAATAAAAATTAAACTCTTAAAATATATATTGGGTGGGTGCTCGTGGGTGCTCGATGGGGAATTTTAATCCCACCAAGTATATGACGTGATGTTAACTTAAAGGCCGACCAAACTGAAGACGATCTGAAATCGTAAAATATATTTAATGTATCTTGGCCTGAGATAAAAGTGGGCTCTTGTGACGTTATACAATGCCCTTCTAAATCTTTCTAAAGGTCCCCGAGCTGACTAAATACCTTTCCGAATGGGAAGGAGGTCAAAGTTGGACAGCTCAAACCTTAGCTGACATTACTTAATCGTCGAGAACTAAATCTTTATAAGCATTAGTAGAACACTTTGCAGATATAGCGTGACCGCAGACTTAACTACACAGTACGATGGCACGACTTGACTCTGTCTGCCATCTGTCTGGAATTATTTAAAAGCGCAAGTGCCAATCAGACGACAGTCAGAGAGGTATGTACCTTTATATACTCCAAAACATACCTCAATATCATGATGTCCAGCCTTACCAGAGGTATTGTGACTTTATATGTACGTCCGTAAGCCTATCTCTGCAGAGAGAGTTCCTTTCAAATGGATGTCAGCTAGATAAGTAAGTTTAAGAAAGTCCAAAAATCCCTTTTTACTTCTTGAACTAAACTTGTACCGATGCATTGTGAAACACTAGTACCAGTCTCAAGGCAGACGAGTTGACCACATAATCTGTACTAATTCAATTTAATCAAAAGTAAGATGAAACTGGCTTTTTGACTGACCCGTAAAGAAGAAACAGTTATAGATGCTCCTGCTAAGTTCTGACTCGGAATTGATCCATCGAGTTCGAGCTTCGATCAATTCAAGAATGAAGAGCGTTTTGCTTGCTTATGGGGTCAGTCCAAGCTCTGCAGTGTCCAGATCTCGAAGCTATTCAGAGTACACACTAAATCTGATATCCAAGCTTTATCCAGTACTTTTAGAAACTGTAGTCCTTACAGTCATTTAATCCGGTAGTCCGTTTAAGAAATGTAGGTATTGAAGGGACCAAAATATGTTGTGATTTAGTTTGGAGAATCTCTGTGGAATCCAATCAGGTACGCAACTTATGTACCCAATTCGATCCATCGATGAAAAACCCGGTCGTTCCCTTTCCCGTCGCCTTCATGAAGAACACTTGCTATACACAGTCATTCAGCCCGACAGGCTGGAAGAATGCAAGTATTGACTAGGCACCACTTGGAAACCATTTAAGATACGATATAGATGCTGACACAATCGAATCTCTACAGAGTCTAGATCTCCGTTCAACAAATTTCCAACTGTTGTCTCTAGGAAAGATGTGGAAGACGAGGGGTCCACCCCTACAAAGACATTATTGGATCAACCTGAGTTCTGTTCTTGGTTATTCCGGAGTAATGAAGATAACGAAGAGCTTTTAAGAACTACACATGAAGAGGTGCAGTGATTTTTGTGCTAATATACGTAGCCGAAGCTCTACACAGTACAGATCTTAGTCTTTTTAGTTTCTCACTTTGGTTCCTTTTAGAAATGAGTATTACGAAGAGCGCAAAGATAACATGATCTGTATACTGGAGCATATAGTCGAAGATCTTTGGAGTCCAGATCTTATTCCAGCTAGAGATAACAATCAGACTGTTAGAATTCCAGTCACAGAAACGCATTGCTATGTAGGGACATGGAAGCTCTATAGAGTCCAAACCTTGATCCTGCTCAGTCTTGTTCTCGGGGTTCCTTGGAGGAATCAGAATGATGAAAAGCTTATTAAAAGCCCACATGAAGACGTGTTGATTTTAGTCAAAAGCCTGGCAGAGACCTGACCTCAGCCAAACTAGTTTCTGACCCAAACGTACAAGGATTCATTGATATGTGTATTGATGCATGTGGTCGAAGCTTCGCGGGGTTCAGACTTCGATCCAACTGAGTCCTGCTCTCGGTTCCTTGGAAAAATTGGGATGATGAAAAGCTTATTCGAAGTCCACGTGAAAAAGTATAGGAGTAGGGGTTGTAATGGATATATTCGAACCTATGTAGAGTCCAGATATCAATACAACTGAGTTCTGATCAGGTTCACTTGGATAAATGAGTATAATGAAGAACCGTTTAGGAGCTTACCCACAGACACTCCTTAATATGTCTGCTAGTTGATGCGATCGAAGCATGGAGGACTCTACCTAGCACAGTTCCTGTGAGAAATGATGATGACGATAAACTTGTTGGGAGTCGTGTAGTTATGGATTATCCAGAAATTGACCGATGGTTTGAAAAGTAGCAGGCTCATATCAGGAAGAGTGTTGTTGGATGAATAAGTTGTAAAGACCAAGACAAATAAAGAGGTTGTCTTCATAAAAAAAGATTTTGCAATGCGAAGTTGTTTCAAATATCAACTAAAACTGTAGCAGTTTTCACAGACGACTGCAAACAAGAAGGGAAAGGTCGGAGTTTAAAGCTTCTGGGAACCATTTTCCTATAGCATAATAACCGGTACTCCCACCATGAGGAGCTCTTAACATGGATCTTACAGAGCTCGATTTAACTCATTTTATACCATTTGCGAGCAGTTGCATAGACGCCGTCCCATGTTTAAATCGCATTTTGGCGCTGCAAGTTTCCCGTAGCGGGAGAAAAGGTAGTAAACTTTCATACTAACAACAAAAAAATAACAACGCTAAATTTTCAAGCCCTCTCTCCACTACCTCTTCGTCCCTCCCTCGTAAAATCCAGACATAACCACTGAAACTCATAGATTTCGCCACCCACTTTCAATCCGTTCACAAGAAAAACAATAAATATTGGTTCTACTGGCGAAGGAAGAAGAAAAGAGTAAGAAAAAGAAAAAAAAAAGCTAAATGAATGAGAATTGTGTGCCAAATTATTTACTATTGTTCGTTAATCCACTGTTTCCGCACGAGCACGACTATGGCTAGCCCAGAGCTTTGGGGGACGAGTCAACATATTTCATTCAAGGACACAGTTGAGCCGCATAAAAGCAAGTGTATTGCATGCGCTTGAGGTTCGCTGCGCTGTGTGTAGGTGTGTGTGTGTGTGTGTTTTATTGAAAAAGTGGGCGTTGGCTGTCATATACAGTAACTCAAAGAACAACACGACGAGCAACCGAGCAACGAACAGCCGTTTTCACAACAGCTTAGCATTAAAACGCCACTACAATATATTTATCATTGTCCTTAGAGCCGCGAGACTTCATCAAGCAAGGCAACAATGAGTAGACTAAGAAAAAGTAATGAAACACTAGGAAAATGAAGAAGAAACAGTAGAAGATGAAGAGCAAGCAAAAGCAGGCATAGCGAGCCGTCTGCGACAACCATAGTCGGCCAACAGCTCATATGCCTTGGTTGATACGCCAGCAACTTCTGGTCGCCGTTGTTGTTCTAGCATTTTAGCGGCTCATATTTTCTGCCGCATTTTTTTTTCCACACTCTTTCTTCCCGCACTACGCGGGCTGAACGCCCACATCATTGAAAGATTAAAATTCCACAGTTGTTGACAATGACGTTGATGATGACGTGACGAGCTGTGAGATCGGCTCGGTGAATGAGTTGAGTTGAGTCGTATTGTGTTGGGTTCAGAGAGAGAGAGAGATGGACAGGGAGAGAGTGGAGGAAAGAAAGTACGGTGCAGTTAA
Organism: Ceratitis rosa; assembly: GCA_037013455.1. Taxonomy (NCBI): domain Eukaryota; kingdom Metazoa; phylum Arthropoda; class Insecta; order Diptera; family Tephritidae; genus Ceratitis; species Ceratitis rosa. The sequence goes on along the minus strand of JAWMAG010000013.1, from coordinate 11,369,320 downwards.
CGTTGTAGGAGAAGGCACTACAACTTATACCATATATAGAACAACATAAAAAGAAAAATAACAAGTGTGTCTGAGCACAAAAAATTCAAGAGCCAAGGAAGGAAAGTCAAGCGAGCGTGTAGAAAGTAGGAAATTGTTGTGTCCTCGTCGCTGCCATTGTCATCCGCTTTCGCGGACGTACACTCTCACACACAGCCATATGTTTTAGCATTCAACTATGTACGCGAGCACGCAGCTCGGAAGCTCTAACTCATCGCCAGATGTTGTTGTCTTGTATACTTTTCGCTTTTCTTTATCCTTTTCCACTACTTTTTTTCGCTCTCTCCCTTAATTCACCGAAAAATAATCACAACAATCACAGGCGCAACGTCATTGTCATTGTCATGCTGGCATCATCAATGTCAACAACAGTCATAGCGACGATATAAAATCTAATAATAAATTTTCTTAGCAGAAATGGAGCTCGCGGTGGGTGAGAGAGTGCAGGCAGGAAATGCTTGAGTGTTAAGCTCGACTTCACTTGATTGCGAAAATTGTAATTCTTTTTAGTAGAGGATGAAAGAGGTGAGGCGTAACTCGTTTCGGCTGAGAGCAGGTTAAAGGATGGGAGGGGCCAAGATTTCCTTCAGAGATAATTGGAATGAAGTGTTAGGGAAGGAGAGAAATGGATAGAGATAGTGAGAGAGAGAGAGAGAGAGAGAGAGAGAGCGAGAAAGAGAGAGAGAGAGAGAGGGAAGGGAGAAGGTGGAGGATAGAAGCGAGAAGGAAAGGGATAGAAGTTAAGAGTAGAATATGACGGTTTTTTATAGAAGAAAACAATACTCTTCGGTCTTCATACCGCCGCGAAGGGAGCAAACACTGACAGAATGTCGTTTTTTTATGCCCTAGAAGTGAAGTTAAACTGAGTTAACTAGATTTATGTTTCGAAGGACAATGGCCTGGATGCTATGGATGTTTGGTAGGCTCAGCTATAGGGTACTCAATTTCTCTCAATGAACTCAACTTCAACTCTAGTTTGACTGGTCCTAGCACCAACGAGATATATCACCACAGATGAGCTTACAATATTTTTGGCATATCTTAGATCCATCAGGAATTTCTCTATTAGTATTCGAATGTTTTCTATTAAGAATATTATTCGGATCTTGTTGAATAGACGTTCAACTACACGAATGTTACCTTCCAACCTCTCGGCTATAAAGCTTAAAATACTCAAAATAAAATAAGCTTTTTTTTATCACTTATTGAAAACTTCTTTGGACTCTTCGTAAAAACTTTCACGGTCGCACTTATATTCTTGAAGCAATATTTTTTACCTTCTGAAGGCTAATGTATATATTCTACTATTTACTACCTTTTGAGCAACTTTAAAATATATCAGGTATTTCAATTAAAGCTTTCGTAAAGCTTTTTTTTTCAGCTAACTTTCATGTTTTAATAATCTCAACCAATTTATTAATATTTTGAATTACTCAATAAGTGGCGGCAAAAAATCGCTGAAAAAGCAAAAAGGAAACAAAAATGCATTAAAAAAAGCAACTCATACAAATTTATAAAAAGTTACAGAATTTGCGCCTTTGGATACGCTTTGAAAAGTTCGAAAAGCTACAGTTGTATGAAGCAGTCAAAAATCAAAGGGTTTGCCGGAAATAAAATTTTCAAATAATTACAATACATTAGGGTGAGAAGTTGTGCAAACAAAATAATATAAAATAAAATAAAATAAAATTAAATAAAATAAAATAAAATAAAATAAAATAAAATAAAATAAAATAAAATAAAATAAAATAAAATAAAATAAAATAAAATAAAATAAAATAAAATAAAATAAACTAAAATAAAATAAAATAAAATAAAATAAAATAAAATAAAATAAAATAAAATAAAATGAAATAAAATAAAATAAAATAAAATAAAATAAAATAAAATAAAATAAAATAAAATAAAATAAAATAAAATAAAATAAAATAAAATAAAATAAAATAAAATAAAATAAAATAAAATAAAATAAAATAAAATAAAACAAAATAAAATAAAATAAAATAAAATAAAATAAAATAAAATAAAATAAAATAACATAAAATCAAATAAAATAAAATACAAATAAAATAAACTAAAATAAAATAAAATAAAATAAAATAAAATAAAATAAAATAAAATAAAATAAAATAAAATAAAATAAAATAAAATAAAATAAAATAAAATAAAATAAAATAAAATAAAATAAAATAAAATAAAATAAAATAAAATAAAATAAAATAAAATAAAATAAAATAAAATAAAATAAAATAAAATAAAATAAAATAAAATAAAATAAAATAATTTAAAATAAAATAAAATAAGACAAAATAAAATAAAATAAAATTAAATAAAATTAAATACAATAAAATCAAATAAAATAAAATAAAATAAAATAAAATAAAATAAAATAAAATAAAATAAAATAAAATAAAATAAAATAAAACAAAATAAAATAAAATAAAATAAAATAAAATAAACTAAAATCAAATAAAATAAATTCAGTAAAATAAAATATTATAAAAAAATTAAATTAGATAAATTAAAAAAATAAAATAAAATAATTAAAGTAATATAAAATAAATTAAAAAAAATATAATAAAGTAAGGTAAAATAAAGTAAATTTAATTTTAATTAAATTAAAATAAAATAAAATAATTATCTCATTAATAAAAGAAAAAAATAAAATTAAAAAAAGTAGAATTTTTTTTTAGGAGAAAGTACAGCAGTACGTATGAGTAACCTGACTACGATTTTCTTACGGAATTATGAAAATACTTTCATTTGATTGTGTATGTAGTGAATGACAGCAAGTTTAGATGAATAAAGTTACATAGCTAAGTCTAGTCTCTTAAAATATGATTACGCATATCTAATTAGAGGGTTGTACTGTTTGGAGTTAAAAAATTAAAATTAAATACATTTCAAATATTTAAATCATTAAAAAGATCTAATTTGAGGCACTAAACTACAATAGAAATGAAGAGAACAAAAAAAAAATTTGAATTTTGTCATTGGAAAGCACCCTAATATTCACAGTTGCAAGTTTAAAGTACTTCAACACAACTCGACCACTTCGACAGCCACTTGAGGGACTTGAGGCCATTGCGGTGGCGGCAGCGGCGGCGGCTGAATATCATAATCGAAGTCTGAGGTCAGTTGAAACAATTTTTTGTTTTTCAAACTAAAATATTTACAGCTATGAATATTTATATGTGTTTGTGCGCATTTGAGTGCGTGCTGCTTGAGTGAGTGCTTTCTTTGATTTTGCTTTGCTTTGCTACGCTTCGCCACTTTACCCAGGCGGGGTTAACGGCCCCTACAAGTATGCAATGCTACACATTTTTAATTAGTTTTAAAAGTATTTTAATTTTTGTGGTATATTTTTTTTCTCATGGAAACAAGTAGCTGCTACTCCGTACAACAGCATTAATGTTAAGCTTTCGAATGCGGCGATACAAAAATGTTTAAGTTTTGCATTTTAATCATGAAAATGTTATGGCAGTTGAGTAGCATAAGATGCGCGGCGGGAGAAATGCAAAAAAAAATGTATATATATTTATATAAATGCAGCGCTGATGAGAGTGGATGATATGCCAAACGGCATGGCAGGAAGAAAAAATATGAATGTATATTGGTGGCTTTTGAAAAATTCATAGCAAAGTCGTCGTCTCTTCAGGCTTTAGTAACCTTTCGCCAATGGGGTAGCTCAACTCCGCATTCCTTTCATATTTTCACTTACTATTAATATTTGAGCATCACTTGAACCCTTCCCTGCCGCTCTTCACCCATTTCGATGCGTTCAAGCAATACTTCGTTTACCATAACAAATTATTTCGTTCGTATGCTTATGTGCGGTAGTTGAAATTACTTAAGTATTAATAAAAGTATGCCGCGTTGGTGTATTGAAAATATTTGAATTTCTGTTAATTCCTGCAATATTCTGTTGCTGTTGTAATTTAAGTGGTTTCGATGCTTGCAACTGGAAGGTTGCTGATTCGAAATAAATTTTTGTTTGATTTTACTTAGAGTATACTTGCAAATTTGCATATTATGTAATTATTTTATACGCTTAGATCGCTTTTCGCTGGAAAAAATATTATCTTATGTTAGATTTATTCGCGCAGCAAAGTAAAGGAAAAAAATTAAAAAATTTGCATAAAATAAAAGAAGAGAAAAAATTTAAGAAAAATAATTAAAATTAAATTAAAAATTAATTTCATCTAATGAGCTTAAAATAAAGTAAAATAATATAAAAATTAAATAAAATTGCACAAAAAATAAAAGATAAATAATTAAAACAAATTGAAATGAAATAAAAAAAGTCAAAATAAAATAAAATTATTTATTACCCAATTTATAATACTCGTATATTGTTACCCACAACTTCTGCGAAGTTCCTACTTGTCCATACTCTGCTTCCTTATATCCTCTCTGTTTGTATTGACAGTGCACTCTTGGTTACTCATTTTTTGGAGCGTTCAGCTTCTTTTCTTCTCGGCTGCCCATAGCTCGGCGAGAACGCTTCCGCTTATGCAGCTATAGCTTCACTTGATACTGTATGGTGTGCCGACTGCTCCTATAACGTTCTTACCTTTGCCCTTACTAATGAGAACAAGCTGTTGACTTCCTTTTCAGATTTCTGAGAACAGGGCTCTTTTTAGGCTGGCATTAATTATATTTAAAAAAATATATTAGATCGTTTTTTACAGAGAGGGTTTCCTGTACAGCGTTTTTTCCCGTATCTCAAGTGCTGGAAACAATTTGATCCACTTTATGTCCGTTGATATCTGGCGGTCGTGTCTTAGCGTCGAGACGTAGCTGCTCTTCTAAATAAAATTAATTTAAGTAAGTTAATGTAATTAAATGAAATAAAAAAGTATGAAATTAAATTAAATGACTTAGATAGACAATAAAATTAATGCCTAAAAACGAAAATTGTATTTAAATAAAAAAATTATTTTTTAAAGAAGAATTAATCAAATATAATAAAGTACAAGAATAAAATTGAGTACAAAAAAATGAATTCAATATATCTAGTATACAATTAAGCAATTATCGAAAAACAAAATAAATTAAAACAAAATAAATTTAAAAAACAAAACAAAATAAAATAAAATTAAATAAAATAAAATAAAATAAAATAAAATAAAAGAATAAAATAAAATAAAATAAAATAAAATAAAATAAAATAAAATAAAATAAAATAAAATAAAATAAAATAAAATAAAATAAAATAAAATAAAATAAAATAAAATAAAATAAAATAAAATAAAATAAAATAAAATAAAATAAAATAAAATAAAATAAAATAAAATAAAATAAAATAAAATAAAATAAAATAAAATAAAATAAAATAAAATAAAATAAAATAAAATAAAATAAAATAAAATAAAATAAAATAAAATAAAATAAAATAAAATAAAACAAAATAAAATAAAATAAAATAAAATAAAATAAAGTAAATTAAAATAAATTAAATTAAATAAAATAAAAGCAAAAATTAAGTTATATATTGAAATTTATTAAAATCAAGCTAAGATTTAATAAAACAAATAAGCTTAAAAACTTACATAACATGAGATAAGAGTAAGAAGTATAAAAACGTTATCTTAGGCTTAAGTTTAATTATTTTATTAAAACTTATCTTGGTTTAAATTAATTTTCTATTGCTTTTTATTTAATTTAATTTTTTATAGTTTAATTTTTTATCTTATTTTATAAATATCAAATAAAAATCAAATAAATTGAAAAAAAAAACAAAATAAATAAATAAGTTTATAAAAATGAAGTGAAATAAAATAAAATGATAAAAACAAGAAAAAGCTTAAAGGAATCAAGATGAAAAAATCTCAAAATAAGTTAATAAATATTTAAAACTTAAAAAAAAACTCATGAACATGATATAAAAAATTGCTTATGTGAAATAAATTAATGCTAATAAAAAAGGGATATTTTTAGTCGGAGCAAAGAGATTTATAACTTACTAAATTTATTTTTCTCATATACATTATGCTTTATATTGAATTTCAGAAATTTATTTGTAATGTTTCTTATTAAAAAAAAAAAATAAAATATGGCTCTTTGTTTATAAAGGATTTTAATGGAATTTTTATAATGATGGATTTGTTCATCTTTTTGTTTGCCGTCAATAAAAAGTACTTTTAGTATGTAGACACTTCAATATTCACACAAAACACTACTCTTTCAATCTCTGAATAATTTTTTTTTTACGCCACAAACTCTAAGCAAACATTGAAAATGCAACCATGCATGCGCCAATTAACTAAACACAAAAGCATCGATAGTCATAGATATGCACACATACATGCATTTGCATACACTTATGCACAAATGAACAATTATGTAGTGTATAAACTAATTGCAATCACTTAATGAAATTGATTAAGCCAAATGAGCGCATTAGTATAGGTAAATGAATGACTTACGAGCATATGTGTATATATGTGTGTATACCATATATATATGTGTATAAATGCATTTTGTATGCCAACTAGTGGCTTTACAATTATTTATGCCATATATAATGTGGTCAAGTTAAACCTCAGGCATTAACCGCTCTCGATGTGGTGGTAATTCTACAAACAAACAAACATATGTGCATATAATTGTATATACATACATATGTAAGTGTGTATGTATGTATGTCAAGCTAAAAGGCCACAAGTACTTATAGTGCGCATTTTTGTCTCATTATATGGGTCTCACATATATACACATACGCTTGCTGTCCACACCTATACACATATAATTTGAATAATATGCATATATATATCTGCATGTATGTATGTATGTACCAATAAGTATTTCGTGCATTTATATGTTTTGGTAGAACCACAATTCCAATTAGTGGCATTGATTATATATGTATGTACATACATATGTATGTAGAATCCTTCGGTGATTATGGAACAAGCACCTTTTGTAGGCACTTACTTGTGGTTTTCGGAATTTTCAAGGTGAGTTAATTTCATAAAATTTCAACCCAATTCATAAATTATTTAGGGTATTGATTGTGCATGGATTTTGAGTTCATATACTCGTACATAAATAATTGAACAGTTTTCGTAAAAATATTTTTTTTTTACTAAAAAGTTATTATTTAATTTTTTTTTTCAATAATTTTTATAAAAGATAAAATATACTAATTAAGGATGTGAAATTAGTATTATAGTTGAAAAATATTCAAAAAAATTAAATTATTACTTGAAAAGTTAAATTTTGGTGCGGTTTTTGGTCGGGCGGTGTTATTGGATCATTGGCGGCCGTATATGTATACATGAAAAAGGCTACACCTGAGGTTCCTGCCTCAGATGTAAGCTCTACAAGGTAAGCGAATAAGAACTCTCGGAGAAATGGAACTCACTGAGAGCTGGGCACTGGCTGAGGTAACGCTTCACGGATTTCTCTACATCTTTGTTCTTGCAGCTGCGGCAAAAGTCTTTCAAAGAGCTGCACATCTTTCTACCAAGAGTTCCCATAAGACAGTATCCGGTTATTACGCCAGACTTAGTTCTGTTCACTTTCATTAATGATCCGATTTGCCGGGTTAGATTACACGTAATTTCACTCCGTCAACTGCGGTTGCAAATTCTGGTGAAGGCTGGTCTTAACAGCTACTTTTCCAAGGAAAGTGATATGCCCACATCATGCGCAGAGCTTACTGTGCTGAGCCACGCAGTTCCCAGGATTGTCTCTATGACTACGCACCCAATTTACGGATATTTCGCATACAGTCGAGAGTTTGTTTAAGATTTCTTTGCATCCTTTGAGGTGTTATGTTTGCAGTGAAGAGACTTAATGGCAGCCTGGCTGTCAGAATATATTGTAATAGGTTGACTCATCGTATTAGAAGTGAGATACCATGAGACGGCTCAAGTTGTTGGAGGTTCAGAGTAAACTTTACAATATACTTTGCCACTGAGTTTAGAAACGTCGGTCAAGATGGCTACTAATCTTTGAGCCAAAACTCTTACCTTTTCCCCATTTCTACATCTAAAGAATTTTGTTGAGAAAGTGTAATCGATGTTAGATTGTTATCTTTTCTCGGTAACTCATCCGGCATACATTTGCTTGGGCACCCAAATATACAAAAAAAAAAAAAATTAAATAAAAAAAAAATAAAAAAAAATATTTAAAAAAAAAGTAAAAAAAAAAAATTAAAAAAAGACCACAAATTGTTTAATTTTAAGATAATTTTTAATATATATATTTTTTTAAATCACTTGAAAAGAGTTAATAAAATTTTATAAAAATATTAAAGATTAAAAAAAAAATTTTTTTTTCTCAAAATCTTGACTTTCGCATGTTTTTGTACTCAAGTACATAAATATTATACTGATTGAGTAGGAAGGTTAATTAATCCATAACTCATCTCATTTAAGTAAAGTAAATTCAATTAAAAAAAAATACATATCTCTCTCCCTCCCTCTCTCTCTCTCTATCGCTCTCTCCAGGTGCAATTAAATTTTAAAATTACGACACTTGTAAAAAATACATATATGCACATACAGACATACATATAAATAAAAACATTTCAAATGAATGAACTTAAAGTTTTTGGTTTATTAAGTGCAATGAAAAAGTACGCCAGCCTAAAAGTATGCAATACAGCAGCGCCATGGCCAACGAATGAAATAAAAAAAATATAACATAAAGCGTTATATAACCTGGCCAGTAGAGCAATTCATTTGCACGGCCCGCGTAAGCCAAGTTAACGGTAAGCCCAGCCAAGCCAAAGCCAGGCCAAAGCCAATCCAGCGCTCACTGAAATATCGCACTACAAGCGGAAGTGCCAAAGTACAAGTGGAAGTTGTAAATTTACAACGGTTGTTTCTTTTTTTATTATTATTGCTGTTTTTCACTTTTCTCGTAATTTTTGGTTGACGTTGCTGCTGCCGCTGTGGCCACTATTGTTGTTACACTTGTTGTTGCTGTTGTTACACTTGTTGTTGTTGCTTGTCCAATTCGTTTTGCTGTTGATGTTGTTAAATATTGTTTAATTTATGCGACTTTCATGTGCTTCATAAAAGCGGAAACACCGCGCACAGGTAAGGCAATGCAGGTGGACAAAGCGGAGAGAGAGAGAGAGAGAGAGGGCGGCGCAGTTTGGAAAAAGAATTGCATGTGTCTGGTTGTTTGTGGTGAATCCGCACTCGTTGCTTAATGAGCAGTAAATAAATTGTTGTTTGAGTGTTGTAAATTATTTGTATGAAAGTATGTAAGCCACTCCTTCACACTCTCCTCCACTCACTCTCATCCGCTCACTGTTTCTGTGTGTTATGTGAAAATAAAATTTATGCATTTATTTGAGTGCTGCGTTACTCGAATTTATTATTATTTTCTTTTTTTTTTTGTTGCACTGATAAGTTGTAAATTTCTGAGAAATTAACGCGGGCAGGAATTGTGGAAGAGTGTGGTGAGCAATGGATTATGTTGTCCAATCTGTAATAATTTATATACGTTTACATGACATATTCATAAACGGGCATTCGGGGCATAAATAAATTAATGCCGCAAATGTAGATGTGAAGAACAACCTTTTATTGCGCTCATTGATTGAGTACAACTGAGATAGAGAGAGAGAGAGAGATTGTCAGAAGGAGGAAAAAATAAAGAAAAAGGGAAATAAAGAGAAATAGAATGTGAGAGAGAAGATCAACATAAAGAAAGTGAGATATTAAAAGAGAAGGAGAGAGAGTGAGAGAGAGAGAGAGATAGAGAGAGAGAGAGAGAAAGAAAGGAAGAAAGAGAGGGAGAGAGATTGGTAGAGGGCGGAAAAAATAAAGATAAAGGGAAATAAAGAGAAAGAGATTGTGAGAGAGAAGATCTATATGAAGAAAGAGAGATGTTAAAAGAGAGGGATAGAGAAAGGGAGAGAGAAGAGAGAAGAGAGAGAGAGAGAGAAAGAAAGAAAGAAAGAAAGAGAGGGAGAGAAAAGAGAGAGAGAGAGAAAAGAGAGAGGGAGAGAGAGAGAGAGGTACCGATTACGTTGTGCCAAGATAAGTTAAAATCTCTAAATATGATTCGGGGTGATGGAAATTAGTGAAATTTGACTAAAAAAAAATTGTTCCCCCAAACTATATTAAAGTCGAGTTTATAAAACAGACCATGCTTTTGTCCTTTTTCATTATATCCGTGCACATCGTACACCCAGTTTAATAGCACTCGACATAAGTTGGAGATGCCAAAATACCAGTCATGTCCTGCTCGACCTGACCACTCTGAAGGAGCGAGTTTTGACCTCTTCCTTTGCTTCCACAGGCGGCTACTGCGTTTATACTTTTTAAAGTTGTTGTGTTCTCATTCTTATGGAACTGATGATCTAGTAAGCGTGGCTGTGGTATTTTAACTCGCTGAAATGTGTTTGTGACGCCGTGTATCTTACACGGTTCCACGGCAGTCGACGTCGCCGATTCACTGAAGACAATTTATCTTCCGGAAATCTTTTCTTTCGAAACCTTATAACGTCGAATCATCAGACGTTGTCATCGTCCTTCGTTTAGCAGTACGAAAATGAAATTTATTAGTGGCTTATAGAGTTGCGTATGGTTCGTGGGGAGGGAACTTTACTTTTAAATTTCCTACTCAGTACAAAGTAGTACCTATTGGCAAGAGTGATTCTTGGTTGGTTGGTGCTAATGCTGGTTTCAAGTTAGATGGAGTTATCTAGGTCATTAACGAATACGATGACCGTTTGTTTGATGGTAGAAGTTGTTTCGTCGTTCACAGCCAGATCCCTAGGCTTTGCTTCCCTATCTAGAGAAAGCATAACAAACTACAGAAGTCACACGATAAGGAGTTACTGCCGTTCAGCAGGCTGGGTAAGTGCTCCCTCCATAAGTTAAGGTTACTCCGGGCATCAGTCCCTAGATCACCTATTTGGGCGCTCAAATGATCCGGTCTTAAAAACTACTCTAAAAGTAAATAGTTTCGTTTACAGCTGTACATGGGCAGCTTGAAACAGCGTCGCTGATGGGTTACTCTCAGAGAGCAAAAGCCGAGTAGAGCGTGTCCCACACTCAGCGCACAGTTCGCTAGACGAGTTGGTTTGCATCATATAATCGATGAGACCGTTAAAAATTAAGACATTTTTTTTTTACACATTCAATTTAAACACATATCATACATATGCATCACCATTTTATTGACAAACCATACACACAGTTGAAATATTTACATATTTTTTATTTTTTTGTTTCATTTTCAACCAAAATTTTTAATTACTACTCGAGCATTCATTAATAAAACTTACCAGACACACTATGCCGCCCTTCACTGACCAATGAGCAAAAATCAGACAAAAATATATACACGAGCACATACATACAGACATTTGTATGGTCCACTCAATCGCACAACAGCGGAGGTGGCAGACAACTTGTACAGCCGGCTGACGCCCAACCGACGACTGATTGTCTGCCGCAGACACTTCAAGTGGCCGTTTCCTGCCGTCTCTCACCGTTCGCAATCTGCAACTACATTTGCCATGTCCTTGGCTGCGAAAAGTTGTCTCCATACATTGAAGGCGCTCAAGCGGCATTGCATACACATGCAGTTGTGCAAGGTAAGTGTTGCCCAAAAGGGCGGTCGCGGCAATGCGCGGCACAACCGTTTTCGCCATGCCTGCATTACAACCCTTTCGGGCGCATTCGAGTGCACATCCGCCGGCGGGCGCATCGTCACCGCTTCGTTGGTCATTAAAACAAACAAGCAATTGGCAAGCAAGCAAACAAACAAACAAACAAACAAACAGACGGACGAAACTAGTCGGACAAGTAGTCAGCGCACGGACATGGGCACGGACACAGGCGATACGCGAATATGAATTGATGAGTTGCTGTCCGTACGTCTGTCTTGTCGGCGCCCACGATGTGCGACCACTTCAGACTCAGTCGGCTTTCAAGTTCACAATTGGATCTGAATGGCTGGAAAGCTGAAAATGCGCTGGCGTTGATGGAGGTGTGTGCTTGGAGGCGGCCGTGGACCTCGGCGACGACATTGAATGTCGACTGTGTTGCATAATAAAATTGAAAATAAAAACAAAACAAAAAAAAAAGAATCTTGTTAATAAAACAAAAACCAATAAATAGAAAGATGAAAAATTGTATTCAGCAGCTTTATCGTACGCGCGGTTTTCGGTTTGGGCTTTGGTGGCTTTCCCTTTTGGGTTCTGCCATTGATTGTTGTGCCCTAACGGTACATAAGGCGGTAAAGTATGGTATTTTAATTTTTGCGCTGATTTTTTGTGCGGCACAAATTTTCCATATTTTTTATTTCACATAATTTATTTTTTGTTTCGCATTTTCTGTTTTACTATCTGCCTGCGACTTCCTGGCAGCTCCGGTGTCCACTGCTGATGCATAATATTCAGACAAATAATGATGCTTCCGCGTTATTTAAAATGTATTTATGTTTGAATGCTTGAAAAAAGAGTATAAGTAACGAGGAAGGTGCTGAACTGAGGTAAAACACTGCATTCAGCAATTGCTGATGGTGAAAAAAGTAGCTGAATGATGGAATTAAAGTCAGAAAGTGAAAAATTGATGCATGATGTCAATTCAGCTACAGCTGAATATCGAAAATGAGTAGCTCAATAGCCAAATATGTGTAGAAACTATATAGCTACACATTCTTTAGAGAAGAGATAATGAAATTAAATGAATTCAGCTACTGCTGAATATAAAAATTAGTAGCTGAATAGCGGAAACAAAAAATGTACAAATTATAAATTCCAGATAGAACAAAATAAAAATGTTAAGTGCATTCAGTTGCAGTAAAATCTCGCAAAAAATTGCTGAATAGTGAAATAAATGATGAAATAATAATCGCGTGCAGCAGACATACAAATTTATTTAAACATAAGTAAAAAATACGAAAAATTAATTATTAATTAATTAATTATTTCTGTCTTCCATATTCCTGCTGATTGTATTTATTAAGCTAGCGTATAGTGGACTAAATGCAGAAAGTGAATCAAATCGGGTTCAACGGGTAAAAAAATATAATTTATTTAATTCAGCCACTGCTGAATTCCATAAATATGTGGCTGAATGGTAAAACGTTACAAAATTAATGAAGTTTAGTTCCTCCTGAATATTGTTAATAAATTGCTGAATAGCGGAATAAATAAGTTCAACAGGCTGAATAACGAAAATAAGTTGCTGAATAATGAATAAGAACCAATAAAAAATAAGTAGATAAAAACTGGTACCATGACGATTAATTACAATAAATTTTATAATTAACCGCTGAATATAAGAGAGGATGGGCTGAATATACTATCCCAGTGGTTACTTTTATATTTTATATTAAAAATTATAATGTGTTATTATTTAGTTTAATTCAGCTGCAGTTTAATTTTGACTTACCGTACTTCAACATAACTTCAAATTAACTAAATATCAATACTTGTTTATGACATTTTTAATTTATTTTATTTTTTTCTATGCACAGATATATTAAATTTTACAATATTTATGCAGAAAATCCATATTCAGCTCACTTACTTCCAATTCAGCTGAGCTGAATTTAGTTTTTATGTAAACTTATGCTAACTGCTTTTAGAAAGCGTCAATTTGTGTGCGCTGAATTTCTTATATCTAACGTTTTTAGCGATTTATGCGAATTGTTGTTGAAATATGGCTCCATAAAAGCTGATGTGTAATGATAACATTTACTACTGTGGTGTTCTTACATCTATTGTTGTTTCTGAAAACAAAAATATAGATTTTTGAAGAGTTTTCAAGCGCTAAAAAGAATTGAGGTGTGCTGAATTGTCTTGAAAGGCGCTGAATATTCTTGAAATGTGCTAAATATAGTACAAACCTTTAATTTCTTAACATTAATTTTCTCCCCCTTCACTAACTGTTTAATATTTTACTCTCAATTTCATCATTTCTTTTGATTGAAGTTTTTGTGTCTGCTGTTGGTTCGGTCGATAGTATTGTTGCTGAAGTTGTTGCCGTTTTTACTTTCTGGTCTGCAGTTGATTTGGTTGTCGATATAGGTTTTGAAAGTGGTTCCCTTGTAGCATTCTTGCTCTCCAATGCTTTTGGTTGCACTTTAGGCATTGGCAGAGGTGCCGTTATAGCTTTCTTGCGTGCAGTTGGTGTGGGTGCGGGTATGGGCGTTGAACGTGGCGTCGTCTTCAAGCCTTCATCCGTATGTATATGACCAAAGACAGGATCCAATTCATAGTAATCAATCCATAAATCCCAACGATTGTCGGGAAAAAATCGATTAAAGTCCCATTCAACGAGGCAAAGGCAGAAGGGGAAGAGCTTGAAAGAAGACAAAATAAGTAATACATTAGCATATTTAAATGAATAAAAATAATTAAAAAAATGTTTATTAGTTATATACCAGAAAATATTTTACAAGCGCTATCATGCCGATGAATAAATGAAAATACTGTGAGTAAAATAGTTTTTCTAAAAGACGGCTGAATGATTGAAGCGTATCTAAAGTGGAACTGATTGTCGTTTTATTGAGTTTGTATAAAAAACTAAAAAAAGGTTTACTGTTCAAACCCAGCAGAAAATTGCGGTGGCACTTGCTAAATAGATAAAATAAAAATATTTATATTAAATGGAATGCTTGAGCATGATTGAGCAGGCATTTTTAAGTAAAATATTTAAATTTTTTAATTTTCATAAAGCAAAGTACCTAAATGTTATGTAATAAAAAATTGACTGTGAATAATTCCATGATTGATGCTTGATATATTTTGGCTTGATCAAGCGGAAAAACTTATTTTAAGAATCGTAATTAAAAACATGAAACGATATGTTAAGAAAGTTAAACTTTTGTGGATTTTACTAAATTTTTTTTTCATCAGAAGCATCAAGCATATGCTTGAACGTAAAATGTATGCCCATAACCTTGAACACAAAGCTTCTGCGTAGAAGCATAACCTAATTGGCACAAATTATAGATTTATTATTAGATTGTTTTACTCATGATTGAATCTGCTTGAATGGTGATATTTTGATGAAGTAAAACAAGTTTTAAGAAAAATTTGCTCTCATTACTGTATTATTAAAAAAAAATGTAAAGACTAATAAAATAATAGAATATGATTGAGGAGTTAATTCAAATGAAAGAAACCTAAGTTGACAGTTTACTGCTTGAATTTGCTTGATTGAACATAAGTTCCAAATTGAATGTCATCTTTGAACATATGCAATCATAAATATAATTTTAAAACTGAGTATATAACAATTTGAAAATATAGTTCAAGCGTAGGGACGTTCAATCATATGAATAAAACCATAATTCAAAGAAATTTTGCTGATGTTTTAAATCTTGAATTTAAAATAAAAACGACAATACTTTTTTCTTTTAACTATTTTACTATTCGCTGCATTCAAGCACATGATTGTTTGATAAATTATACACAAATTCAACAATACTTATGGTACAACTAAAAGAACTACGGATACTACTTAAAGAATTTTTAATTAGACTTTTAATTTATTTAAAATATTCATTACGATTAATATTTGCATGATTGAGTTAGGCTTGAACTGTGGTAGTATAGCTTAAATTAATTATTTTTTTTAAAACAAAGATTTTTACTTACTCTTAACCCTTAGCGAAGTTAAACACGCTTGTTTAATACAAAACTTTAGTATGCTTGAAATGAAGATTGATGTGAAAATTATTTTTTCACTTACTGGCAGTAAATTTTTTTTTATCTCTAAACATAACTGTACGTGGAGAAATAACAAATTTTCTTTTTTTTAATTTTTCAGCATCATGCATGGGCTATCACGCTTATGCTTGAAGTTCAGATTAACACAAAAAATATTAAATTTGCTTTGCATTCTCAGAACAACTCTTCAATAACTCAAGAAATATATACCAAAAATAAATTGCGTATTTCTATTTGCATGCTTGAACCATGCTTGATGTATTTTATTCGTAATGATTTAAGAAAAAATTATCACAAAATATTTTCAATCACTATCAAGCTTATATGAATACAAAGAAAGAAAAATTTTCATGCTTGAACCATGCTTGAAAGTATCGTAATTGCAATAGCATTGGAAAAAATATTATCTCAAAATGTTTTCATTTGCCATTATGTATAAATTAACATAAAAAAAAATATTTACGACAAATCTTGAACATGCTTGTTTAGCAGTTTTATGGAAAAGCAACAGCATTTGATAGTTTCATACACTTTCTTTATATGTAAATAACAAACTACAACTTAAAAAAAATATACCCACATTACACAAATTATATTCGTTACACCTCCATGACATGACATATCAGCAACTTCAAGCGAGTACTTTAACGTAATGACAGTTCATTCGTTTCACAGCTGAAATGGAAATGCAACTGCGCTGAATTGGATAACCAGAGAGAAGAAGAGCAAGAGCAGTGAATGGTTAGTGAAGAAGAAGAACAGATATCGATAGGCGGATAAAGACAATAAGAATGGGTTGGGGCTGCCAGTATAAATAATATAGAATACTCGAAGGAAAAGTATATGTTGAAGTAAGGAACATACGCTCCGTCTCCCTCCACGTCTATCGTTTGAAGCGAAGGGAACAGGAAAATGTCAATTAATATCAAAATTCTTTGATGGATATTTTAATGAGATTTAATTACAGCTGACAGACATTGAGTGAAATGAGCGTTGTGAGTGGCGGCGTACGTAGGTAAATATGAGTGATGATGACTAGGCTGAATGGCCTAGAAGGATTCGCCACGGCTACTTCATGCATATATGTAGGTATGTATGTTCAACATAGATTTGTATATACTCATATGCATGACTAAATGGCCGGACAAGAGAATGAAAGTTGGCTGCAGTTTGTGTGATTGTTTGCGCACATAAAACAGTACATGAATGATGGACAAAGTGGTGTGACTGAAATACATATGTTTTACCAGTTGGCGGAATTGCACGGAGAATGGCGAATGTGTGTAATAACTTGCAAGTCATTTTTGAATTTATGTCTGTGTGAACATATATATGTAAAGTTAAATCCTTCTACTTTGTAAGCTTATCAACTCAATGCATTACAAGCTTATCGGCTTCTTGCTTGATGATTTCTGTGCTTTTTTCTTTAACTCGTTTGCATGTGATTTTACAAATATACCGTGAAATTAATTGCTATTACTGCTTACCCTATTTGTGAGCTTACATACTCGCATATGTAGTGATGATGGTCGATTATGCTGACAGGCAGTGATGCCGACAAATGCTTGAAAGTAATGCTGACGGAAATCGGTGAATTAAAACTGAAAGGCATTAAAACTAAACGTAATAGCGGATATGAATCGAGAAATGACAATTGTAATGACACCAATAAGATATGGGAATTACTGAATTGAAATAAAATAAAATAAAATAAAATAAAATAAAATAAAATAAAATAAAATAAAATAAAATAAATTAAAATAAAATAAAATAAAATAAAATAAAATAAAATAAAATGAAATGAAATGAAATAAAATAAAATAAAATAAAATAAAATAAAATAAAATAAAATAAAATAAAATAAAATAAAATAAAATAAAATAAAATAAAATAAAATAAAATAAAATAAAATAAAATAAAATAAAATAAAATAAAATAAAATAAAATAAAATAAAATAAAATAAAATAAAATAAAATAAAATAAAATAAAATAAAATAAAATAAAATAAAATAAAATAAAATAAAATAAAATAAAATAAAATAAAATAAAATAAAATAAAATAAAATAAAATAAAATAAAATAAAATAAAATAAAATAAAATAAAATAAAATAAAATAAAATAAAATAAAATAAAATAAAATAAAATAAAATAAAATAAAATAAAATAAAATAAAATAAAATAAAATAAAATAAAATAAAATAAAATAAAATAAAATAAAATAAAATAAAATAAAATAAAATAAAATAAAATAAAATAAAATAAAATAAAATAAAATAAAATAAAATAAAATAAAATAAAATAAAATAAAATAAAATAAAATAAAATAAAATAAAATAAAATAAAATAAAATAAAATAAAATAAAATAAAATAAAATAAAATAAAATAAAATAAAATAAAATAAAATAAAATAAAATAAAATAAAATAAAATAAAATAAAATAAAATAAAATAAAATAAAATAAAATAAAATAAAATAAAATAAAATAAAATAAAATAAAATAAAATAAAATAAAATAAAATAAAATAAAATAAAATAAAATAAAATAAAATAAAATAAAATAAAATAAAATAAAATAAAATAAAATAAAATAAAATAAAATAAAATAAAATAAAATAAAATAAAATAATATAAAATAAAATAAAATAAAATAAAATAAAATAAAATAAAATAAAATAAAATAAAATAAAATAAAATAAAATAAAATAAAATAAAATAAAATAAAATAAAATAAAATAAAATAAAATAAAATAAAATAAAATAAAATAAAATAAAATAAAATAAAATAAAATAAAATAAAATAAAATAAAATAAAATAAAATAAAATAAAATAAAATAAAATAACATAAAATAAAATAAAATAAAATAAAATAAAATAAAATAAAATAAAATAAAATAAAATAAAATAAAATAAAATAAAATAAAATAAAATAAAATAAAATAAAATAAAATAAAATAAAATAAAATAAAATAAAATAAAATAAAATAAAATAAAATAAAATAAAATAAAATAAAACAAAATTAAATAAAATAAATTAAAATAAAATAAAATAAAATAAAATAAAATAACATAAAATAAAATAAAATAACATAAAATAAAATAAAATAAAATAAAATAAAATAAAATAAAATAAAATAAAATAAAATAAAATAAAATAAAATAAAATAAAATAAAATAAAATAAAATAAAATAAAATAAAATAAAATAAAATAAAATAAAATAAAATAAAATAAAATAAAATAAATTGAAATAAAATAAAATAAAATAAAATAAAATAAAATAAAATAAAATAAAATAAAATAAAATAAAATAAAATAAAATAAAATAAAATAAAATAAAATAAAATAAAATAAAATAAAATAAAATAAAATGAAATAAAATAAAATAAAATAAAATAAAAGAAAATAAAATAAAATTAAATAAAATAACAATATATAATATAAAATAATATAAAATTAAATAAAATAAAACAAAATAACATAAAATAAAATAAAAAAAAGAAAATAAAATAAAATAAAATAAAACAAAATTAAATAAAATAAAATTAAAAAAAAAAAATAAAATAAAATAAAACAAAATAAACTAAAGCAAAATAAAGTAAAGTAAAAATAAATAAAATTAAATGAAATAAACAAATATTAAATAAATTTAAATTATAAAAATAAATTAAAATAAATTAAAGTAAAATAGAGTGAAATAAATTTAACTAAACTTAAAGAAAAAAATTATATTTAATATGAGATAAAATCAAATTAAATAATAAAAAGATTAAACTAAAATAAAATAAAATAAAATAAAATAAAATAAAATAAAATAAAGTAAAATAAAATAAAAAAAATAAATAAAAAAAAAATAAAAAAAGTATAATAAAATAAAATAAAATAAGAGCGCTAAGAAGAAATACTATTTTGTATGCATCGTTGGTTTTTTGGATATTTACTTGTTGTTTACTTTTTCCAAATACAAATTTGCACTGTTCAGAGTGTGCAAATACATGTGTATTCGTGCCATTGTTCTCTGGTATGTGTTTGATATAGGCAAAAAAGCATGATTTAGTCCATTGAACGCCAACTACTATAGTTGTCTACAGGACAGCCGAGATTGACATTCAATTGAATGGAAATGAAAATGGAAAATTTTAAACTACTTCTATGCCTCCGAAAGCACAGAGAAAAAAGGCTTGAGTAGAGAGGAGGAAGTATGAGCTGAGCAGCGGGAACTGTATTGAAGTATTGCTGCCAGTGAATTATTGCACATGGCCTGAGGTGGCCTGCAAGCGAGGTAAGCCAAAGTCAAAGCAAGACAAAGGTATAACGAGAGAGAGGGAAGTAGAGAGAGAGAGAGAGAGAGAGACTGAAAGAAAAAGTAGTGTGGCAGGAAAACTCTGGCAAGCCAAATAGGCGACTGCAGCTGACATTGGCTTTGGCGCTTTAAGCATTTAGAATTGCCAATTTGCTTTGGGCTACACTTATGTGCTAAGAAGTGCAAATGTCTTTTTGCCACCTTATGTTCTATGGAGCTCTGGTGATGCAAATGTTTATCTAAAAACTTGATAATCCATTCACAGGTACATACATATGCATATCTACATACATACATATATGAGTAAGAGGATACTATTTGGCTGATCAGTCATTTGAAGCAACATTTACGCTGGATAATTACTGATTTCTTATCGCCGGAATTAGATGGTATTGATCTGACACAAGCAATGAAACCATTGATTTTTTAAGGGAAGAGTTTCCAGACCGTGTTATGGTGGCGTGGCTTAATACCAGAAGAATGCACTGTTTTGTTCAGGCAAATCCTGAAGAGGTGACAGTCCAGCAAGACCTTAGAGTGTCTCGTGACCAAGCCTGTGGCTTTCTATTGCTGTCAAACTGTCGCTGTAAACTTGTGGGCGGTTGATAGAGAAGACCCAGGTGATCGGAAATTGGAGCCTTAGAAAATAATTTTTATGGGTTCTCTAGACGGTCGACCAATTTTGCCACTCAATGAAGGTCTGAGATGATGCAGTTCATTTATGATCAGCCAGCTGGCTCACTAGTCTCCATACTAATTGTCCTTCCAACCTTAAAGGCTCGCTGCATCAACTACTTCCGACTACATAAAATTTTTTATGCCCTTACTTACCAAATTTCCCAAACTTAAAAAAAAAAAGTTGCACTTCCTCTACATAATTCGTCTAGACACTAAAATTATCTGTCATTTTGTCTTAACATTTGACAATAATAAAAAAATACATACCACATGTGACAACAAACCCTCCGAGAATATCATGCCAAAAATTTGCCTATAAATTAGAAATTATCATGTGCGCCTAAAACTATGTAAAGCAAAACAAAGCTGGGTAAGAGAAAGCAAAGAACTAAAATCTAAACGCACAACGACCGCCAGCTGGCAGTCCCAAATGGGGGGAGAAAAAGTAATAAAAGCGTGCCTAAAAAGAATTTCGAAAATCCAGAAATAAAAAAACAAAACAGAAAAATCGAGAAAAATATGAAAAAAAGTGAAATGAAATCAAACGAAGCGGAAATTATGCGATGCGAATGCACATTTTCATTTGGCGAATGGCAAAATGCGTTGAAAGACACAAACCCAAAATGCAACCGACAGCCAGAAATATGAATGATGAAAATATTCATATACGTGTATATGTATGAGTATGCATATGCGTAATAGTGCAAGCCAGAAAAAAATTGAAGAGCGAGCTGTGGCAATTGTAACGAGGGAGTGAAATGTGAGTGTGAGTGACATAGAGAGTTTTGGGTTTGAGTTTGATAAGTAAAAGGATTGCGCATAAAATCGAAGAAAAAAAAAAAGCTCAGCTAAAAATCTGTTAAAGCATATACAGACGTACAGACGCATATACGAGTACATACGGAATGCATATGAAAAATTGAAAAGTTTTCGCTGAAAAGAAATGGAGCTTGGCGCGTAAAAATGCATCAATGTCGCAATGGATTCTTCGTTCGCGACGATTTTACGCTGACGAGATTGCGTCGTGTGCAGTGAATTGGAAGCGAAAAATTGTTTTTTTTTTGTTTTATTAATTATTTTATTTTTACGTTTATTCGACGCTCTATTGCACCAACAGTCGCTTACTGGGGAGGTTTTTACTCATTTACCGTTGTGGGGTGATTTTAGGTGGACATTTTTTTTCTTTTAAATTTTTACGCACGTATTTTCTTTAACATAACATGTTGCTAAACATAAAATGTTGTTAAACATAAAATATTGTTAAACATAAAATGTTGTTAAACATAAAATGTTGTTAACCTTAAAATGTTGTTAAACATAAAATGTTGTTAAACATAAAATGTTGTTAAACATAAAATGTTGTTAAACATAAAATGTTGTTAAACATAAAATGTTGTTAAACATAAAATGTTGTTAAACATAAAATGTTGTTAAACATAAAATGTTGTTAAACATAAAATGTTGTTAAACATAAAATGTTGTTAAACATAAAATGTTGTTAAACATAAAATGTTGTTAAACATAAAATGTTGTTAAACATAAAATGTTGTTAAACATAAAATGTTGTTAAACATAAAATGTTGTTAAACATAAAATGTTGTTAAACATAAAATGTTGTTAAACATAAAATGTTGTTAAACATAAAATGTTGTTAAACATAAAATGTTGTTAAACATAAAATGTTGTTAAACATAAAATGTTGTTAAACATAAAATGTTGTTAAACATAAAATGTTGTTAAACATAAAATGTTGTTAAACATAAAATGTTGTTAAACATAAAATGTTGTTAAACATAAAATGTTGTTAAACATAGAATGTTGTAAAACATAAAATGTTGTTAAACATAAAATGTTGTTAAACATAAAATGTTGTTAAACATAAAATGTTGTTAAACATAAAATGTTGTTAAACATAAAATGTTGTTAAATATGAAATATTGGTAAACATGAAATATTGGTAAACAAAAAAAGGTTGGTAAACATTAAATGTTGTTAAACATTAAATGTTGTTAAACATTAAATGTTGTTAAACATAAAATGTTGGTAAACATAAAATGTTGCCAATTTACAGTTTATGTGGCCAAAAATAAATAATAGTCAAATTCTTGTTTGCGCGGTATAAAATATTGACTGACGTAAAGCATTGCTAAGCCTAAAATATTGAATCTCATAAATAAGTAAGCACAACAATTCTAAAGCAAAAGTTTTGCCAAATCTTAGATATTGTTATAAACAAAATATTACTAAAACAAACTAAAATAATGCCAAATATTAATAATAATAAAATTATTTATTGCTTGGCATAAAATGTTATTTAATATAAAATGTAGCAATAATATAAATGTTGCCAAATATAAAATGCTGCTTAACATGAAATATTGCTCAACATTAAATATTGCTTGAAATATAATATTGCCAAAACAAAAATATTGGCAAAACCTAAATAATTTTTCAAAAATATTGGTTAAAATATTGACAAACCAAACATAAATTGCTAAGAAAGAAATGCAGGCAACATTTTTCCAAATAAAAAAAATTTACAAGACCATATAATCAATAAATCCTTATTTTACATACCAAAAAAAGCTCTTGGAATTGGCTTTATTCAGCAAGTGAGCTAAATTCATAACTATATTTCTGAATAAAACAACTTTTTTATATTACTCTAAGGAAATTTCGTGGAAATTTCATTCGAAGTGGAAAATAACCTTGGAAATGAATATAATTCACAATAAAAAAAAAATATTCGAATTCCTTGAAAGAGAAATTTCAATAGGCTTTTGTGTTTGACCTACAACTGAGCACAGTAGATGAATTTCTCCGGAATTGATGGTTGAAAGATAAAATCGATTAATGTGTTTTAAAAGAAAATCGAAGAGAAATGAAAAATCTGAACGAAATTAATATAAAAAAACGTTTCTTTGTGACAAAGAGTTGCGGTCAAGGTTATATTTTCGATTGAAGTGTGCAATTGGGGAAAGAAAAAAATATTTGGTCACAAAATTAATATCAGAGATGGACTTTACATGGTTCGTAAAATTGAAAAAGGTTGAAAGAACATAAATAACAAAATTCAAAAATAAATTGTTTACCGTAGTTAACGTACTAAATTTTTGGCTTCCTATTAGAATTCTGGGTCTCAAGTTCCCGAAGTTCCCAAGATTTTGCTATACTTTGAATTCTTAGTGAAGTAATGCATCAATATACTTACATGTGAATATGTATGTGTCTTTGTGGGCACACCAACAGCACTCACTCTCTCCACTTCCATTTATATTGGTTGACCAATACTCAATTGACAATTTGCACTGAGGTCACGTATACGCACTGCAGCACATGGGCGCACGAGTAAATATATAACAAAAAAGCGCCGCTTTACACATAAGTATCTACAGCATGTACGTGTATGTCCTTGTCAAGGATAAAAAGTTTGGTGCATTTTTTTCACACTTTTTCCACCCCCTTCAACCTCATTCCTGTTAGACACTTCTGTTACTCAAACAAAATTCTCAGTCCAGCTCAGTTTGTATATTGGTCAGCAAGTGTAGGAAATTGCTTTGAGTGTCAAAATAAATATAAAAACTGAAATGACAACTTAAAGCACCACTCGCCTAATACTTGTGTATACACCCACTCACATACATGCATAAGTACAACCTTGTATGACTTCAACAAATTTGTTATATTTGTAAAAATTGCAAAAATTGAATTGATATCATCAGTAGCAGCAAGCCAACAGCGCTAGGAGAGAGTTGGCAAAACATACAAGTTCGCTGTGGAGCAGAAGAGAAAGAGTTCACTGAGCAGCTTAAGCGGGCGAAAAGAAATTGGCAAAAGTTTGCAAAAAGCTGCAAGTGTTTTGGTGAAAGTGAATATGGAGTTTCTAAAATAATAGGTATATGCATGTCGCGAAAATTTTGTAAACGAATATAAGGGTATTCACAGCGGATATACTTCTTTCATTTTAGTTTTAATTAAATTTAAAATTTAAATGAATTATATAATTTAATTTTATTTTTAATTTTTAGTTTAAGTTTAAGTTCAAGTTTAATTTAAATTTAAATTTAAAATTTAGTTTAGTTTTAATTTTAATTTTAATTTTAATTTTAATTTTAATTTTAATTTTAATTTTAATTTTAATTTTAATTTTAATTTTAATTTTAATTTTAATTTTAATTTTAATTTTAATTTTAATTTTAATTTTAATTTTAATTTTAATTTTAATTTTAATTTTAATTTTAATTTTAATTTTAATTTTAATTTTAATTTTAATTTTAATTTTAATTTTAATTTTAATTTTAATTTTAATTTTAATTTTAATTTTAATTTTAATTTTAATTTTAATTTTAATTTTAATTTTAATTTTAATTTTAATTTTAATTTTAATTTTAATTTTAATTTTAATTTTAATTTTAATTTTAATTTTAATTTTAATTTTAATTTTAATTTTAATTTTAATTTTAATTTTAATTTTAATTTTAATTTTAATTTTAATTTTAATTTTAATTTTAATTTTAATTTTAATTTTAATTTTAATTTTAATTTTAATTTTAATTTTAATTTTAATTTTAATTTTAATTTTAATTTTAATTTTAATTTTAATTTTAATTTTAATTTTAATTTTAATTTTAATTTTAATTTTAATTTTAATTTTAATTTTAATTTTAATTTTAATTTTAATTTTAATTTTAATTTTAATTTTAATTTTAATTTTAATTTTAATTTTAATTTTAATTTTAATTTTAATTTTAATTTTAATTTTAATTTTAATTTTAATTTTAATTTTAATTTTAAATTTAATTTTAATTTTAATTTTAAATTTAATTTTAATTTTAATTTTAATTTTAATTTTAATTTTAATTTAAATTTAAATTTAAATTTAAATTTAAATTTTAATTTTAATTTTAGTTTTAATTTTAATTTTAATTTTAATTTTAATTTTAATTTTAATTTTAATTTTAATTTTAATTTTAATTTTAATTTTAATTTTAATATTAATTTTAATTAAGTTTTGAGTTTAGTTTTAATTTCAAGTTGAATGCTAATTTAAAATTTTTTTAAGTGTAAATTTATAGAAGATGTGCATCCTAATGTGTCTGGTGATATTTGCAAGTTCTTCGAATTGACATTGTGTGTAAGGCCACTTCGTTATCTAAATCGCATTGCTTAAAAGTTTTAACAAAATTATAGACAAATTTACTGTTAGCTAAAAATGAACATATACATACCTAAATATGTTATGTTATCATATACTTAGATATATGTATTTTATTATGTACATGTATGCAAATAAAATAAGATAAAATAAAATTAAATAAATATACTTAAATTATTTATATTAAAGTAAAAGTTAAATAATATAAAATAAAATACTAAAATATTAAAATGAAGTAAATTAAACAAAATACCTTAAAAACTTATATCAAGTAGCTAAATTAAATTAAAATATGGTTAATATAAAAATGAAAATGAAAATAATGAAATGGAAGAGTAATGTTAATCATATTTTATTAAATGAAACTAAATAAGATAATTAACAAATGAAAATAAATTTTTTTTAAATTAAGTAAAGGAAAATTAAATATAAAAAATTTTAAATAATAAAAGCGAAATAAAATATATATTGCTAGTTGAAAAATACAAAATTAATATATATTTATTAATTTAAAATAAAAAAATAAATTTAATTAATTTGTTTTGAATTTTATTTTACATATTTTGTATGAATTTGTATATATGGTATATTAAGAATTTATATATGTGGGTACATTTGTATAGGTGTGGGCATATATCAAGTTTCCATAGAATATATACAATGTGCTTCTCCTGCTCTCTGTAACTTATGCAGATATCTATGTATGCATGCATGTACATTTATATGGAAGGTTCTACGTGTCGTATGAGTAACCTTAAACCACAATCTAGCGAAAGTTTGCAGGCAAACGCACACAAATTGACACACACTCACACATACACCGGCCACATTGCTGCACTGCATACATATTTGAAATTAAATATTTAACTGAAGGCGTCAAGCTTAAGTGTAATATATTTCAGTTGAAAATAGTATGAGAGTATTTGACTCCCCCAATGAGTTGCTCAGCACCTCCTCCTTGCGATTAACAGTTGCAGATAACGTTGCAGCAGGAGAGAAGATTTGTGTTACTGATTAAATGTTTTCGGTTGACACAGTAGCTTAGAAAGATATAACTGTAAACTTATAATCAAGTGTCATTGCATGGTAGTGTATGCAGGTATATGTATGTATGCGTATATGTGTTTTGGTGTGCTACTCAGTAAACTTTTAAAACTTTTAATGCCAACTCTAATCGCCAAAGATTTTCAATGAGCGCACAAGTTTAATGGCGTTGCGAAATAATTTACTTAAGGTTAGTAAAAACCGAATGGTAAAATTGTGTATGTGTGTGTGTGTGTATGTGTGTATTTTTCTCTGAGCGCTCAAGAGTGTATATTTTCTTGGTAAAAGTGCATTAAAGAGATTTAAGTGGCATTTTATTCGTGCTTAAAATATTTTCTTCATAAAAATTGAAGTGGCCATTCGAGATTTTTGTTTAAATATAGTACTTATATACATAAAAGTGTGTGTAGAATTTTTAGAATTCATACTTATGTATTGTTTGCTAAGAGAAAATAGTTTTAATTTAATTTTATTAAATCAATTTTGGCTTTTTGCGGCAATTAAATTAAATTTAATAAAACTATTAATTCAATCTGTTAATTTATGGTACATTTTTAGTAAATTTTTTAAAGTAGAAAGTTCCTAAAGTTAAGTTATGTAGATAAAATTTAATAAAAATAATTTTTTTTTAAATAACTATTAAATTTCTAATATATAATTTATAGTTAAAAAACCAGAATTAAGTTTAAAATACTAAAAAATGTTATCAAACTGAGTGTTTTTTTAAAACCTTCTTCTTTTTTTACACCATATAACTCGTACAGCTCATAGTTTCATCGTTCGATTGTCAGGTAAAACTTGACGGAGCTTAGTCTAGAGGTTTAGAGGCATACAGCCCATTTATCGTTTTTCTTGTCAAATCGTATGTTTTCAAATATAAACCATTTCTTAGTTCATAACACTCAGAAAAAATTAGAAAAAAATATTTTTAGTACACCAAATTGTTTACGAAAAATTATTTTAAATTCACGTTGTGGCTCAGGACAAGCAGTCAATATAAAATTCTTCTGAAACACAGCTATACCAAGTCCCTTTATCCTCACAAGAAGGAAGAAGGAAGAGATGAGCAACTTAAATTCCGAATATAAGTCCACAACAAATGCTTTAATGTTTCAGTATTAACACCTAGTGATCTATTCTCATACAGAAGACCCTCTAACCACGCAGCGGCTAAATAAAGTTTAACACCATTCCAAGAGGGAATCAAATACAACATTTATTGTCTCGCTTAATTGTCTACACGCGTACCAAATTGATAAAACGCTTTGTAGCCAATATTCAATTTTCGAAAATTACCAAAAGAGAGAAAAAATAAAATAAAAAATAAAACAGAAAAGACTGGAAGTAGGTAAAAAAATGAAGCATAAGCAAAAAATAAAAAAAATGAAAACAAAAAATAGAAATGAAAAATACGCCAAAGACGCAGCAGATATAGAAATTGGAAACAGCAAATTAAATCAAAGCAAAAAACCGAAAAGGACATGTGTGGATTTGTTATAGTCAAATGCCAAAAAAAAAAACCCCAATAAGAGCTGCTAACAAAGCAAAAGCAATCAAAGCATACAACGCATATGTATGTATGCACAAGCGGCTGAATGATAAAATCAATAAACGCGTTTATTTGAGACAAAACGAGTTTCATATGTAGATACATATGCACAATATATAAGCTTTTGCATTTATATAACTTTGACTACTATTTTGTCAACTCATTGTCATGTCCTTTCCACACGTTACGTATACGCCATGTGACACGTCCATAAATGCAAATTGAATAAAGTTTGTTGATTACGAAAAAAGACTTGTCTGTGTATAGCAAAATATATACAGAAAACATAATAAAACACCCACACACACATACGTACACATGTATTTGCACCCACATACTCGTACATGTGTGCACATAAAATTTGATTGCATATTCGTACATAGCACATACGATACATACCATATATGTTCATGCTGCGGTTTTCTATTAAACATTTCTCTTCAAACTCATTTGTGCTTTAAATGAAATGAAATAAAAGCGGAAAAAAAGGAAAAAGTTTCATGGACACGCTCGAAAGCAAATAAAAATAAATAATACTTAGTAGTAGCGTGTATGTAGGATTTTTAATGAATATAAAGTTTGTGTGAAAAGTTTGTGAAAAAATAATTAAATAAAAATAGTGTAAATCAGTAGCATGCAAATAATTTCATAATAAATTATTCATATATATAATTGAATTTTTTTTTTTTAAATTTTATTGAAAAATATAATAAATCTAGCCGATACCCACTGAAGGAGAAAAATTGCCTATAATTAAAATTACCAGTTTTATTAAAGTACCACAAGAGATTAGACAGTTGAGAATTCTGTGCCGAAGAAATAGTAAAAAAATAATGTTGCATAATTTTAGGTGCCAGCATAAAAGAACTAACAGCTGAGGTGTTGCAAAATCAGTTTTAAGTGGAGATTTATTATGATTTACAAAATTTTTGAAAGTTTTGTTCTTTTTATTATTAAAGAAAAAATATTTCAAGCTATCAAAAACAAAAAAAAAAATAAAAATAAAAAAAAATTGTATGCATTAATATTCATTAAACTTTCAGAAACTAAGCAATATAAAATGTCAGAATTTTGAACATAAAAAAAAAAATTTTTATAAGGCAAAACTAAAATTGAACCTTTAGAAGATTTTAATGGAAAATGTATGACAAGTTTTTACACAGAATTTAATAATTTTTATTATTTATCTCTTGGGAGTACAACTTCAAAGGGCCTAAAGTTAGTTAAAACTTTAAATATGATGTGGACACCAATATAATATTGCTTCAATGGAAAAATGCACTTACTCTAGTTAAGTTAGTATCATAAAATGCTACACACCCACACACTTTTAAAAGTTTCATTTACAAATTTTCATTTCGGTTAAATTCTGATTGGACAGATTTTAAAAAATATTACCAATAAGAGTTTGAGCATTTTCTTAAAACCACCATTTTTAATTGTCTTAGTTATATGACTGCCTTATTAGATAATTGGTCTTGACTAAAATAAATATGTTTCAGTTACTATTACTTTTAAATCTATATATCTCGGAAATTAATTTTTAATACACATTTATTTACTTCATTTTATTTTTCAAACATATGGCAACCGTGCACAAAAACATAACACACCCGAATATTTTCGAAACTCTTTTCGTTTGGTATACAAATCTCAATTATTTGTTAGATTTCATATTTTAAATAGGTGGCAACTCTGTTAAATTAAAAAGAGTATTTGTAGATACTTCACACAAATATCTTTCTCATTTTTGCGCAAGTTGCAAAATTTTAGATTTTAACTAATTTCTTGTTAAAAGGCTAGATTTTAAAATGGTGGCAACGTTGTTGAAACGAAAAGTATATATTTAAATGAATTTTTTCAAATAAATTCAATGTCTGCAGCTTTTAATGTATGCCTCAAATTAAATTTAAATAAAATCTATAAACAGGTGGCAACTCTATTTTAAAATTATATTTGATCTGTAGATTTCTGAAACACCTTTCCCATGATACCCAAATTAATATGATTGCCTTGAACGAATTTATTGGTGAAATTTAAATGATAAGTAGGTGGCAACTCTTTTTAAATTAGTAAATTTAATATTTAAATATATAATATGTCTCTCAAATACTTTCCAATCGATGTGAACCTTGCAAAATTATTTTAAAAGCTCAATATTTGAAAAGCTTAAAATTATTGTTTAGTTCTTAAATTGTAGTAAGGTGGCCGTTCCGTTAAAATCCAAGAATATTTATATATATATATATATATATATTTTTCAAAGCCAAAATTATTTGCATAACATATACTTTTCAATATACATTTTTATTTAATGCTTATATTTGTAAACTGGTGGCAACTCTTTTACAACAAAAATTTATAGAAAGAACTTCATATTAGTACATGGTTAAATTTTAAATTGTATTAGAATGAATAACCGGCTATTGGTTTTAACTTTTAAGCAGGTGGCAACGCTGTGAAAATTAATTTCTTTCTGATGCAAAATTTTGCGATCAGTTTGATGTGTACTTTGAAGTATTTATTTTACTTGTATAATTTTAAAAATTTTATTTTCCAGACATGTGGCAACTCCTACAGGTAAAAGAGAAAGTCTTAAAAATTGTTGTTTAAAGCAAACAATATTTTATGGAAATATATGTGCGTATTTCATCACGTTTTTTTTTCAAAGAAGTGGCAACTCCTGCAAAAAATGCCAGATTTTGCAGGGATACTCCTCTTAATATTTTTCAAGAGTATACTAACTGTTATGCATGCATATACATATATTTTAGTTTGCTATATTTACTTATTTTAAATGCATTTATTTTTACAAACAGATGGTAACTATGTCAAATAGATTTCGAGACATAATGGGATATTTCTTTAAATTTTATTTTAAATTTTTTTTGGATATGTATACATATATATTTATATATACATATATATTGTGCTATGTAGCCGCTGAGGGAGTTATAGTTTATTTTTAGCCACTTCCGTATGGTCTGTGCTGGAAACCTGGCCTTTCGGGAATCGGTATACCTTCAAATATAAACGAGACTGCTCAATAAAACAAAAACGGTTAATTATTCTTCAATATTTATTTTATCCCCTTCCAAATAGTCACCATTAGAGGCGATACACATATGCCACCTTTTTTTCCAATCTTCATAACACTTCTGGTAGGCCGCTTTAGGTATGGCTTTCAGTTCCTTCTTCGAATTCTCTTTTATGACTTCAATCGACTAAAATTGCTTTCCACGAAGCGGCAATTTGAGTATAGGGAAAAGAAAAAAGTCACACGGTGCCATGTCGGGTGAATACGGTGCTTGCGGAACAATATTTACGTTGTTTTTGGTCAAATAGTCGCGTACAAGACGAGACGTATGAGCTGGCGCATTATCATGATGTAGAAACCATGACTTGTTGTCCCACATATCCTTCCTTTTGAGACGAATATTCTCACGCAAACGCTTCAAAATGGATTAATAATATTCAGCATTAACGAATTGACCTTCTGGAAGGAATTCCAAGTGCACAACACATTGGGTATCAAAGAAAGCAGTGAGCATAACTTTGATTTGCGATCGACTTTGACGTGGTTTTTTGGGTTTAGGCTCATTTGGAAGGCGCCATTCAGATGATTGCTGGGCTGTTTCAACGTCGTATTCATAGACCCAAGTCTCGTCACCAGTTATGATGTGCTGGATGTCCGTATCACTAATTGTGAGCATTTCCTTGGCGACAGTTTTGCGTTCCTCTTTTTGAAGAAAATTCAACAATTTTGGAACAAGTCGAGCAGACACACGTCTCATGCCAAAAACATCGTGAATAATGCTATGAGCGGATCCATTTGATATGTTGAGCTCATTAGCTATCTCTCTTTCAGTCACTCGACGATTTTCCAACACAATTTTCTTTACTTTTTCGACGTTTTCTTCGTTTTGGATCTTGCTGGACGACGATCATGGGGCAAGTTCTCCAGCGATGTACGGCCGTCCTTGAACGACTTATACCAATCAAAAATACGTGCACGTGATAGGCAAGACTCCCCTTATGCCTTCTGCAACATTTTCATTGCGTCCGTCGCACTTATTCCATTGGAATAACAAAATCTCAAACAAACTCTTTTGCTCAACGTTAAATTTCCATAGTAAAATTCGAAAAACACACTCGAGGTTGACTTGTTTATAGTGCCTTAAAATAAAAACTATGTGACAGATCGCGCTCAAATTTGACATGTAAACATATAACAGTCCTGCCAACCTAAGCAAAAAAAAAGTATGGCCATATGTCTTGTCCTTGTCGAGTTATGGATAAAGTCTCCGTTTATATTTGAGCAGAAGTACAATGCTAACCACTATTTTTTTAATGATTTTTCCGGCATTATTTTAAATGAAAATATTGTTTTTAATTTTAAAGTAATTTTTTCTAAATATTGTAGTGAGAATATTTTATCAAAAACGAAAAAAAAAATAATTTGGTAATAGTTTCGGTATTATTTTAAATTTTTTTTTAAACTATTACAAAATTATTTTTTTTTTTCTTTTGGTATAAAATATTTTCACTACCATATATTATATGTGAATGTAGTTTGATTTATTATTTTTTATTTTATTTTTATTTTTTTTTTAATTTTACTTTAATTTATTTAGTAAGCACATTTTTCCTACGATATTTCGGTTAATACGCAAAAATGTAAATTTGTATATATAAATCGCAATACCCTTATAGACTTACACATGTACACACATAATATATGTATGCATAGGTATATATATACATTGGTAAATTCACAATATTAGCTACTTTGTGTTTATAGATTTTCTTTATGTCCCTTCTTATTATGCGCTTTCCTTTCGCTTTGATTTTAATACCCACTTTCGGTTGGTCGGTCAATTGTCCGTTTATGCATCAGCTACATACTAATTGTATACCAGTTTATTTAACCATTGCGAATTTCTGTTTTACCAAACAAAAAAGCAGAGTAGCTCAGTCATGGCGTTCAGATACAACAACAATAATAACAACAACAGACGGTGATGGAACTACAATGCAGTTGTCGAAGTGGTGTGATTTCATTCAAAATATTAATATATAACTAGAGTTTTTGCATTTCAGTCTAACTTTTCCCTGCAGGGTTGGGTATATATGTATGTGTACATACATTTCCCTCTTCGAGTATATATCAATGTATGCCTGTACGATGACACTTTTTATATAAAATTTAGCTCCCAAATGATGACAATAAAATCAAACATATTGCTTTGCTTTTTTTATACTTTAGATGACACTTTCTTGAGATCATTGCCTGAGTTCGATACCCGTTGAATTGGTATTTTTGGAGGGAAACTCGTGGGTTTTTTTCTCGCTTTTTCATTGTTTTTGTTTTTTTCAATTTTAATTTTAAAGCTTTTGCACACAAACTGCTTTGTCTGGCTCATAAAATTGCTGTAAAAATTGCTATGGAGAGTGTAAAATTTGTTGTCAATGTACCAATGCTTGTGACGATTAATGCTCTTTACTATGCTATAACTGACATTTTAATGTAATTTTTATTTTGAGTTTCTCCACTCCTTCTATTCAAATGCTACTTTTAAAATCAGTGATTTTATTTTTTTTTTACTTGTGATTTATAGTCATTTTTGACAAAGGCGTAACAGACAGAGGATTATGGGTGGAATTTTAACTAAATCAACGCTCAAAATACATATATATTTTTTTTATTTAAAATGTTTCTTTCTATGCAAATTTAAATAAAATAAAATAATCAAAAAAAAACTTCATCTGCATATCATTTCGAAATCGGCGTGAAATTTAAAATTTTTCTTTAGTGAAATAAAAATAAAAATATTTAATTTCAAGTTTAATAATAAAATATTCACTATAAATTAAAAAAAAAAAACACAAGAAGGTTCAACGTTGAAAAGCTGCAATCACAACAGACTGCCGAATGGTTTTTTACTCGACTTATACTTCTGCTCACCGAGAGAGGTGGCATTTCTCCAGCCTGCTGAATGGCAGTGAAGATGAAACACGCGGAGATGGTGAACCCGAAACTCGAATTGACGACGATGCAAAAGACGTTTCATTACCAGACCATGAGGAAGTTCGAGTGGCAATCACCCGCTTAAACAACTACAAAGCGGCCGGAGCTGACGGCCTACCGGCAGAACTATTCAAATACGGAGGTGAAGAACTGATCAGGTGCATGCATCAACTTCTTTGCAAAATATGGTCGGATGAAAGCATGCCCGATGATTGGAACCTAAGTGTGCTCTGCCCAATCCACATAAAAGACGATCCCACAGTCTGCGCCAATTATCGTGGGATAAGCCTCCTTAATATCGCCTATAAGGTCCCTTCAAGCGTTTTGTGTGAAAGACTAAAGCCCACCGTCAACAAACTGATTGGACCTTATCAGTGTGGCTTTAGATCTTGTAAGTCAACCATTGACCAGATATTCATCATGCACCAAGTCTTGGAAAATCCCCGTGAAAAGAGAATCGACACCCACCCCTCTTCGTCGATTTCAAAGCCGCCTTCGACAGTACGAATGTCTCTATGCACTTTATCTGAATTTGGTATCTCCGCAAAACTTATACGGCTAAGTAAACTGACGTTAAGCAACACTAAGAGCTCCGTCAGGATCGAGAAGGACCTCTCCGAGCCGTTCGATACCAAACGAGGTTTCAGACGGGGTGATTCCTTATCGTGTGACTTTTTTAATTTAATGCTGGAGAAAATAATACGAGCTGCAGAGCTGATTAGAGAAGGTACAATCTTCTATAAGAGTGTACAGCTGCTGGCGTACGCCGATGATATCGATATTATTGGTCTCATCAACCGCGCCGTGACATGGGTCTGGTAGTGAACGAGGGCAACACGAAATATCACCTGTCATTACACAAACAGTCATCGCATTCGCGACTGGGCTCCCATGTCACTGTTGACAGTCATGACTTTGAAGACGTAGATAACTTTGTCTATCTTGGAACCAGTATTAACACCAACAACAATTTCAGCCTAGAAATCCAACGCAGAATCACTCTTGCCAACAGGTGCTACTTTGGACTGAGTAGGCAATTGAAAAGTAAAGTCCTCTGTGGCATTTCTTTGGAAAATAAATAATCTCAAACTTTCTAGTTTGTTTTTTTTTTTAATTTAGTTCATTTTTAATTTTTTTTGACGTAAAGTGGAAACACGTTGTAATAATGCAATATTATTTGATTAATTGAAAAAAAAAATTATTTTCGACAGAAAAAAATATTGAAAATTCCCATTTTTTCATAACCCTGACAACACTCAAATCGTTATGGCGCTTCAAATTAAGCAGTGTGATAACTGTTAATTTATACAAAAAAAAAAAAAAATGTAAAAATATATGTAAATACATATAGGTACCTATATGACTATAGATTAATGAATCAAATTAACATGCAAATATTAATGCACATACGAGTACATAAATATATATGTAGACAAACAGAAGTTTTTACATACACCTGCACCTTTAGTTGAACATACAATGTAAGTTATATATATAATATATTTCTCTATGTAACATACACACTCATACATATATAATTGTGTGTTCACTTCGTTATTTGCTCATTTGCATAGTCTCCACATTCATTCGCCATTGGTTCATAATTCATTTGCATCAAAATTGAAATCAATGCCTTGCATTTGCTACAAAAACAAATGCACATACATACATACATATATATTATACATACACACGCATACTTGCTGTTGCAAAACAAATGAAAGCATATGCATGTAGTATGTTTGTATTTGACGATTCCTATATTTGTTTGTATGTACATAGATATATGTAGATATAAGTATGTACGTATATATGTATGCATGTATGTAAGGTAAGTGTAAAGAGTACTATTTGCCAATACAATTAAAATGATAAATCATACAGTGTTTGCACTCTGTCCAACATGAAAGATCCTCCCTGATTTGCAACCGAGACTGGCTACTGTGTCTTGCACAGTGGTGAGATGCTGGGAAAAAATTATTTAAAATTTATTAAAACCTTTTTCTTTCTTTTTTTTAGTGATAAAATAGGTTTTGGTTGAGTGTTAGCCTTTACTTTCTTGTAAGGATATATGTAGTCCTGAGTCCGCTCAATGAGTTTTAGAAGGATCGAATTTAAGGTTCGGCTCCAACTTTTCACAGATTTTGGTTAATAAGGTTTACCTTGGTTTGAGTTAATTAATTTTGCTAATTTTCATTAGCAGAGCACACTTTCGTTTAAATACAGTAAAAGCTTCCTATATGCCTATCCTTTGAAAAGTAAATCCCAGGTGGAAAGTATTAGGAATGATTTTCACAGGATCATCAGCTTTTTACTGGGCATATAGTCTTCAAAGGTTATGTCAAAGTATGAACTTTAATGAATTGGCTAGGAATGGTAATTTTATTTAATTTTTTATTTAAGACAAAGCTTTCTAGGCGAGGAAGTAGCACCATTTAACTATGCCATAGCCAAACTATATGGTTATATAAATAGAGCTAGACTGGGGCATCAGCTTTTAGTAGGCCTGCCTTTCATTCCATTTGGTTATCTCTTCTTTTATCAAGAAGTTTTATTTCCAAAAATTTTCCACTGTACTCCAACAGCATTTCGGTGTCATTAAGTACTATATATGTATGTCTTTGTACGGACATACATACAATCTATATATGCAGGTGCATGTATATGGTCAGCAACACCACATCAGTTCAATAGATTTACATTCTTATGACTATTTGAGTCATTTCACATTCAAATTGTATCTATGTATGTTTGTACATACATATGTTGGTAATGCTAATACGAGTATATGTCTGTGCAAATGTCAATTCAAACGGTTTATTTGTTTGTCTGTTTTTACAGTGTCAGTTATGATTGCATATTTTGTGTGTATATATACATACATACATACTTACATATGTGAAATTCAGTAAGGTGTGCCTATTCACTACAGTAATTTGTATTATGGGTCCAACAGTGCGTATGCGTAACCAAATTCATTTTATATGTGAAATTCGTAGCAATTTATTAGTGAAAAATAAAAAAGCTATAAAAAATGATTGAAGATGAAATTTTATTTTAATTTAATTTAAAAATTACAAAAAAAAAAAAGTTTTTAATATTTAACATTTTTTCGGAATACTAATTTTTGAATCGTGATTAGATTAAAAAAAAATTATAAAATTAATTGAAGAAAATTTATAAAAAAAAAAAAATTAAAGAAAAAACGTACAACATTTTGAACAAAAGTTTTATGAAATGCAAAAAATTCTACATATTAAACGAAACACGATTTAAAATAAAATATGGAAAATTAAACAGAATTAAAAATATATAAAGTTTTTGAATATAAAGATAAAATTTTAGGAATGTTTAATTTCTTATTAAAATTTTTACATAATAGTTTTTATTTTATTTTTTAGCAAAAAAAAAACTTTTGTATAAATTAATGGAAAAAATGAAAAAAATTACCTAAACGAATGCAAAAAACGTATTTGCCATATAAAAAAATATTTATTTATTGAATAAAAAAAAATAATTTAATTTCTTAAAAGGAACAAAAGGTCGTATATTCAAAAAACCACCTTTCCCTAATAAACATACCAACACTTGTTTGTGTAATCTCACAAATGTAATTGCATTGTCGTCACCGTCATCTCAACTCATTCATTTCGGACACTTGTTCATTTGCTTGTTGTTTGTCTTGAATTTGAACTTTTGTATGATTGTAGATACACCAAAATACATATGTAAGTATGTATATTGAAATTTTCGTCTACCGCTCCTTTCGCACTTGCATATAAATTACATTTAACTGTGTATAGATGTGTGAACACAAAAATATGTCAAAATATAAAAAACATATATGTATATACATATTGTACTTGCAAACTAAATTTCATACAACCATATTTATGAATGACTTTATGCAAACATATTCATTTGCAATTAAACAGATATATATGCATTCAAATAAAAATTTGCAAAAAAAATTTGTTTGCTTGTTCTTCTTTTTAAGGACTCATATGAGGAGCAAAATGGAGTGTGATGCCTGCTTACTGCTTGCTCAGTACTTTAACATAGTAACGGTAAAAGACATGTTTATTTAAGAATGTACATATGTGCATACGTGATTTACAAGTACCGTTAACTGTGTCCACTCGTTCGATAATATCATAATTCTCACACTCAACTGGCATTCAAAAAGAAATAAAATATAAATTTAATTAAAAAAATTGCATAAAGAAGGTGAAAAGTAGCAAAACTAAGTAGAATATACAATAAAAGTATATAAACCTAAAAAAATAGAATGAAAAAGTGGAAATAAAAAATTATTATATTATAAAAAAATATAATAAATAAAAATAGTATACCATATATAATAATATAATATAAATAATAAAAATATATAAAATAAAACAAATAAGTCGAGCGGCAACCCAAAGTTATTTGAAATCATTTTAATAGAAATATAATTGCTTAAAATTTTTATCTAGTGAGCCTCTCTTTTTATAGGAATCAGGGCATGAATCATTTGTGACTAATTTCGGTTTGTTGGACTCATTACTGTTATATTGGTTGCCTCTATAAATTTAACTTAAACGTTATGACTTTTTTTTTGGTTACATAAAGGAGTCATCATTGACTCATATTCTTGACTCATAAATGACTCATAATGATTTCATACTCAACTGCGATGGATGGGATTCAAAAAGCGATTTTAATTTTTATGGGTAATCACTCTTAAAAAAAAAAAATAAATAAATATATAAAAAATAATAATTAAAAAAAAATAAGAGAAAAAAATTTTACTAAAGGAACCCTAAATATTTGAAGTTGCTTGTAATTTTTTTCTAGTGAACCTGTATTTTTATATGACTCATTTTGGTTTATTCACTCGATTCTGACATATTAGTTGCCTTTATAAAGTTGTCTTGATCCTTATTCCTTTCCTTGGTTAAATAAATGAGTCACTATATACTCATTTTGAATTTTTTTTTGACTCATAAATGACTCATAATGATAAAGAGTGATTTAATTTTTTGTATGGGTAATCACTCTCCTTTTTTTAAGAATAAATGAATAAATGAAACAAAAATAATAAAAATAAAAATAAATAAATACTAGCTAGACGCAACCCAGAAAACTCATAAAATTATTTAAATGATTCAAAAATACAACTCTCAAGTAGTCTTAAGTCTTGGTATTTACTAGTGAGTTATATTTATTGTTTTATATTTAAGGATTTTTATTTTATATTTTGGCGTGTTATTTATGTGGGCCCAAATTTACATATGAATCAGAGTATGAGTCATTTGTGACTCACATTGATTTTAAATAACTCATTAAATATTTTTTGGTGGGGATTTTTTGGCCACCATAAAATATATTTGGAGCTTTGTGACTCTTTTGCACTATATAAGAGGGAGTCATTTTTGATCAGTGCATCAATTTACTGATTCATAAATGACTCATAACTTTTTTCAATTGATTAAATTAATATTTTTAATAAAAGTATTATTATTAGTAATAAATGTATAGATCTTAATAGAATATATTTTGAAAAACATTAAAGAACGATCCTTCATGATCAAAATTTGGGTTTATTTTCCAATTTCGAAATATTAAGGAAAACCATCTAATTCCCTGCTACATGGTTGTTAACGCATAGTAAAAGGCGTAACCAAATCGGTGGTGAACGGAAGGAACGAGTCTAACTTCGACTTTATCTTGTTCCAAAAGAATGCGCACCCACCTCTTTGAACTAAAATGGCATGTCAGCAAACACCTGGAAGGTTCAACATCGGAGAATGGCAATTTTTTTCTACTCAACTGGCATTCCCGCTCTCTGAGAGCGATGCGAAGGAAGAGTTGATACAATGTGAATTGTCGCTGGTGGTAGTAGTAGAGAGCAACAATCATAACACAAAGGTAGAAGGGCAAGTAGGAGAGCTGCTGGAGAGATTTTTTACCACGTACCCAATACGCACTGGATGTGCCATTTGTTCCTTGGGCTCAAACCATTTGGTGATGTGAGTGTAACTACTTATTGTATATGCGATATAATTTCGCGGAGAATCATGCAAGGTCTGGTGGCTGATGGATTATTAGTATTCTATGTTGACTTTGTGAAAGATCTGGGTAATAACTTCCAGCCTTATCTGAAACCTTGTTTGGTACCGTACGTCTCGAATCGGTCTTTCGGCCACAATCGTATAAATTTCGTGAGGATACCAAATTCAGACAAAATTACCTTTCGGAGCAAATTAGAAAGAGAGTCATCAACTCCCCCGAAATCACTGCTAACTCTTCTCAACTTCCTTCCTCTGGACCTACATGGCATATTACAAGCGGGCAGCAACGCAATCAGATTGAAGGCAACTCATCCTTAGAAGAATTACAGTATAGGACATGCAAAAATTTTAACTCTTTCAGAAATACCGAAGGAGCTGGATTCTCTTCTCCACGAGAACCCTAAAAAGATATGAGTGGGAAACCACCAACGTCCTCGATCAGCGAGCCACAGCCATTTTTACAGATGACCAAAAACCACTGCAGCGTATTCCATGATGAGAAGGTAAGGAAAGGAATCACACAGCGGCATAACAATGGGCCTATTGGACTAAGGGCGCTGGTAGTGACCATCAGCCGCATCAACTCAACTCATTTCTATACCAAATTCAGACATAGGGCCGAAGAGTTATATATAATTGGCGAATTGAACCCGCTAAAGCGGTTATCGGCCGAGCTTCTCCGCCAAATATTGGATTTTTTCTCAACAAAATTAAGCTTTTTATTTCGTGACAGAAATTCACTAAGAGTGCTTGACATTCCCGTTGAGGGGCGACTGCAATTAGAGAAAGTAAGTTCTATAATTTTGAATGTCGGTTAAACCATGACTCGAACCCGGGCTTTTAAAGTGGTAGTATGCTATGTCAATCGTTCGGTTATTGTGGCCGCCTCAAATATAGCTCCTTGTAATGTCATCGGAAGCTGCCTTAATTTCGCCAAAAAGGTGGTGTTTAAAGATTTTTTTTCTCACAGGGCTCTTTCAGAACTTGACGCATGCTGAATATCTGTTCAATAAAGCCCGATAAGTTCACTGACGGTGGTGTTTAGTCTTTTCCGTGAAATGCTAGATAGACCATGGGAGGAGGAGGGTTATGAAGTTTTTTATGGTATCAATAGCCGGACTTGCTTGATTTCCACCCAGTTCTGCATGCATTTTGTGAGTTTTTCGCCGCTATATTTGAACAGCTGGGAAAATATCAGCTCGTAGTGATTTTTTGTTCATCAGGTGGGTGATTTTTAGTCAAACTTCATCATAGTTGGGAGAAGGAATGTCCATACCATCAACATCTATTGGCGTTTTGGGCTCGATATATCCGATAGCTCTAATTTCATGGTAATTCAGCGGCTGGAGAGATGTTTCTTTTATAAAATCAGTAGACTTGATAATCTTTTAGTGAGTATACATACTTTTCATTAATAGGCTTTTAACTATGGCTCACATATTTTTTAATAATATTTATTTTCTGTTTAAATGCTGGAATTGCATTTTGTAAAGCGTTGTTTTTTGAGGGTTGCTCACCGATAACTTAATCGATTTACTAGAAGACAATTTCTTAGGAATAAAACTCAACACTTTTCCGAAAACTTGTGTTTGTACATGGGGGGATTAACAAAAGTTCGGTAAGTTCTCCAGAAAAAAAAATTCCTTTTGTTGTTATGCGTAATCTTTGTCCTTTTTCATCTTCTCTACATAATCGCCATTGATCTCAATGCATTTCTTAAGACTATAGATCACTACTGAAAAGAGTCTTCGAAATCTCACTTTTAAGCTTATCAAGTTCATAATCCTTAACCGCTTTAATTATTTCCTCGTTGCTGTTAAAGAGTCTTCCTTTTGAATATTTTTAAATTTTTGGAAATAACCAGAAATCACATGCTGCTATATCTGATGAATATGATGCTGGACGTATTTCTTCGATCCCAGATATCGCAATAAAGTGACTCTTTATTTCAGCAGTGTGAGATGGCGCGTTGTCAGTAGCGCCGCATATCCGCTTTCTTTTTGTTTTCCAACAAATTTTTGACAAATTTTGGTAAGCACTTTTCGGTGTAACATTTTGCAGTTAACTTCTGACCCTTTTCCAGTGGAAAAGCAGCTAAGATTTTAGATCGGGTGAAGTAAACTTACTTTTGCTCCTGATTTTTGTTGCTTAGATTTTACGGATGGTTTTGCTTCTGTTAGGCTCCATACCTCGGACTGCTGTTTGGTTTCTGGATAGTTCTACTAAAACCAAGATTCGTCACCAGTAACGACTTTACTAAAGTTGCTAGACCGACCATTTTCGAATTTGTTTATGAAAATTTGAGCAAAATGCATTCGAACCTCTTTTTGGGCCTCACTTGTGTCAATCGTGGGCCTTCGCCAATTTTGGACTACACCAGAGCTACAGTGACGTCATCAGTTGAAGATTTTAGTCGACCTTCTTGGCGCTCGTCCCCTACGGAAAAATGTCTGGTCTGGAATCTTCGGAACCACTTAGAATTAGTCTTGAAAGATGGTGCAATCGTTCCATATGAAATCTGGCATTCACTGAATATTTGTTTTGGCTATAAATTACACCAAAACCCGAAGAGAGTCACATGGCGAATTCCTGACCTATCCTCCGCTAGCTTGCGTTTTCTCATCTCCATTTCAGCCGATCGTTCTAAAATTTGAAGGAAAGTCTAATAAAGTAATTCCAAAGTATTTGATATTTTTAGATTTAAAAGAACTCATTTAAAGGCACCAACTGACCGAACTTTTTTTAATCCCCTCGTATTTTTGTCCGTATGAGTGTGTGCTGGTAGGTTTATTCATCGGATATAAACTCTTGCCAGAAAGAAAATTTTTCTATATTTACTTTTCTCGCCTCCAAACAAATGATTATTTAATACAGTTATATAGCTGTATGTAATAGCAAATACAATCCGTCTTACCAAATCTATTATTGAATGTCTGAGCAAGGCTGACGCTGACTATTATTATTGTGGAATATTTATTTTGCAACTTACGCACCTTCAATCCATTTTTCCACCGCGTGGGCTCGATAACATATATTAATATATATATATAAATATATATAATGCTTCTTCCTAGACTGTTCTCCACCCACCGCTAAAGTAATCTACAGCCACTACTGCCACAACGTCCGCATTCCTACACACGTCTGACTGGAGCTGGCACCTCTAGGGTTCTCAGTCTCATGTGGGCATACTGTTGATTCGTATTAATACCAGTTGATTTAGCACCAGAAGGTGGTAAGAAGCATCTGCGAGAAATGTGAATACAGATAGAGTGACATGTAGGAAATTTTTGCTTGCGAAAGCTACTGACTTCGTTTGATAAGTGGAGGCATTGAAGGAATTATAATTGAGGCATCCTTGTGAACTATTGTCCATCCTTTACATTATTACTTTTTCTTGATTTTAAGCCTTGCAACGTCTTTTTGTTAAGATTAATTCATTGATGGTATTTTTTCCTACTCGCCCTCTACTTATGCCTCACTTGGTTGGCTTGCTCATAATTCTATTTATTTATTTCATAAGCGTAGGTGTGATTATTTACGCTTGCTGACCATTGTTTGTGACGCATTGCCGACTTTT
Source organism: Ceratitis rosa (assembly GCA_037013455.1). Taxonomy (NCBI): domain Eukaryota; kingdom Metazoa; phylum Arthropoda; class Insecta; order Diptera; family Tephritidae; genus Ceratitis; species Ceratitis rosa. The sequence goes on along the minus strand of JAWMAG010000013.1, from coordinate 11,325,236 downwards.
ATTTCATTGTTAATAGATTTGCGTAGTTTTTTCTGCCTTTTTTTATTTTTTTCTTTTGGATACATCACTTACTTCTCTCCTCAATTTCATATGGTGAATAAAAAGAGAATAATAAAAATAAAAAATAAATGAACCAAGAGCAAACAACTGTTGCTGCCTGTTAACTCAAGCGAATTTTTGGCAAAGCTTCAAAATATATGGCTAAACCTGATAAATTTCGCATTGTTATATAAACATACACGTATATACAAATAAATATACGAGGGGATTACCAAAAATTTTTTCCAGGTACTTTGTTAGACTTTATTTTAAAGGAGACGAGAAAACGCCATATAGCTAAGGATAGGATAGACGAAATTACACCACCAACGCAGAAAGAAATTCGCCATGTGGTTTTCTTCGGGCTTCGGCGTAATTTATAGCCTATACAAATATTTAGTGAATGATAAATTGCATATGGAACGATTTCACTGTCTTTCAAGACTAGTTCTAAGTGGTTTCGAAGATTCCAGACCAGACATTTTTCCGTAGAGGACTAGCGCCAAGAAGGTCGACCAAAAACCTTCCACTGATGACGTCAGTGTAGCTCTGGTGATGTCCAAAATTGACGAAGACCCACTATTGACATAAGAAATGATTGCTGAATGATGCTGAATTGGGCTTAAATATCATGGCTGTATCGCGAATATTAAGTAATCATCTGGAATACACGAAGAATTCTGCTCGTTGGCTACCACAAGTTTTAAGTGAGGCCCAAAAAGAGGCTCGAATGCATTTTGCTCAATTTTTCCTAAACAAATTCGAAAATAAAGTCATTAATGGTGACGCATCTTGGTTCTTTATGTGCAATCCAGAAACCAGACAGCAGTCCATGGTATGGAGCCCAACAGGAGCAAACTTACCCGTAAAATCTATGTAACAAAAATGAGGAGCAAAAGTAATGATGTCAGTTTACTTCACCCGATCTAAAATCGTAGCTGCTATTCCACAGGAAAAGGGTCAGAAGTTAACTGCAAAATGGTACACCGAAGAGTGCTTACCAAAAGTTTTCAAAACTTTGTTTGAAAACAGGTAGAAAAGGATCATGACAGCGCGCCACCCCATACTGCTGAAATGACGAGTAATTTTATTGCGAACTCTGGGATCAAAGAAATACGTCCAGTACCATATTCCCCAGATATAGCACTATGTGATCTCTGGTTATTTCCAAGAATTAAAAAAAAAATTTAAAAGGAAAGGTTTTAATATTTGGCAACGAGAGGATAATTAATGTGGTTATTGCTGAGCTTGATGAGCTTAAAAATTAAGATTTTGAAGAGAAGATAAAAAAGGAAAAAGATTACTCAGAAATACAAAAAGAATTTTTTGTCTGATCAACTTACCGTACTTTTGTTAATCCCCTCTTATGTTATAAAATTATTTATAAATATATTATATTTGCTCTATATAGCATGACTGTTGAGTTTCATCTGATTCCTTTTCTTCGAAACACTTCAAATGTGTTCCTGTTATTGCTGCTGTTATAGCGGCTTTCTCAACACCGTCTGGTCGCTGGCTAAGATTAGACGTTGTCATCTAGATTGTCTTAAAGTTGTCCAGGAAACAAGCTGTTTCGAAGGGTGTGAACCAGAGTGGCAGGAGTTTTCATTGAGTTGTTGGTTTGTCGAAGTGGACTGTTTGTAGGCAGGACTTTACATTTACGTATAAGGGGGGCAAGTCTGAATATGGAAGAGTTGACGCGACTACAATATCCAGATCTTTCTTGTGCTAATTTTATACGAAGCTTGCGTGGGACTCGAAGGTGTCTTGTTGTATATCTATTAAGTTACTATTATAGTAATTTAAAGTATTCTGAAGTACTAGTTTTTGAAAGATGAAGTTCCGAAAGCCGCTGAAAATATCATAGACCCAAATTATGCCGTGGTTGATCAGTAGAGCTAATGAACTATGCTAATGCAGACAACAGTTCACATTAGACTAAACGCAGCTTGCAAACGTGATCTGCCTTTTGGTTAACAGACATAAACCCTATTGGACGCACGAGTAACATACTGGCGATCAGAGGCTTATGCTAAATAACCAAACGATATTGAAAGAGTGAATCTGCGCCAGTTGGTTAACTATGTGGTTGGTTGCTTGAAGTGCTTGCCGGGTAGGAGATCACTTATGTGTGTTAGTTGCCAGCCCTAGAGACTTCAACTTACTCCACAAAAGTACGGGGCTTTCGCAAACGATGAACCTTAAGGATTCTAATTGCTCTTCATGCCTGCAACTTCTGCAGAAGTCGTACGTACATGGTACAACCAACGTCTCTGCATACATGCCTAAAAGCATATGCTCTGTAAGAAGTCCTATGTCAGTATATATCTACTTTCCTTTAACTCGAAAAGGTCAAGTGACCTCCTTCTGTTCCATTCTGGCCATAGTATCCTGGTCACATTACACGCCTATGGTCACTTACTGTCTCTTGGTGACACAGAACGGCGAATAGAAGAAACAGCAGGCATGTCATTGAATATTTGGTTGTAGTGTCGCAAGCGGTGCTTCCACTGACCACTTACCAGAAGCAACTCCTGACGATGTAAGCTCAACAAAACCCTGGATCTACCAACAGTGACATCTTGCACGTTCGAAACGTGGCAGGAGTGTAACATTGGGGCATATTATTAACTCATTAACTTGCTATTAACCCAAGACTGAACAAAAAAAATAGTTTCTCTCTCCTTGTAACCTCGATAAGTTGTGCGAGACCGAAACCTGATTCATACAAAGAGTATAGATAATCAATAGACCCCTGCCCATATACTTCATAGCCCATTGATGAGAGTTTAGGCCAATTTCTTTCAGTTAATATATTTTAAGAGTTCTTTTATACAGGTGAGAAAAACTTAAGAAAAAAAGTACCACCGTCCACCTGTGTGAATTATCGCCATTATGCCGACACAGGTATACATGACCGGCTGACAGTCCGACTGACGAACTGACTGGCTGACCAACGGACTGATTGAAGAATGAACGAACTGACGAACGGCCTGACTGCTAGCCAGCCAGTAAGCTGCCTAGGTGCTTTGTGCCTATTGTTTTTTGGGCTCGATTTGGTATGACTTTTTTTCTTTGCATTTGTGGTGTTATAAATGTTATGTGGCTGTTGTTGTTGTTGTTGTTTTTTGCTTTTGCTATTATTATTGCTGGCACATTTGTTTTCGACAAAAAAGAAAAAAAAGAAAGAAAAAAAAAACAAATAAAAAGAGCAAACCATGTTTTTGTTTCGGTTTACATACATAAATAAATGAGCGCATGAATAATTGTGTGTATGGTTGGATGGATAAACGATTGTTCCACTATACGAAATTGATGAACATATGTACTTACCTACATGTATGAATGTATTATATGTAGGAAAATATACGGATAATGGGGTAGTCGAATTTTCTTTATTTTTTTAAGCCTTTGAAAATTATAGAGAAATTTGTACATGACTTAAAAACCATTAAGTTTGAATTATAAATTAATTTCGAGAGATAAAATATTTTTTGAAAAAAAAATTTTATTTCGTAGAAAAAATTTTTTTTTTTTCAAAATTTTAAGTATGTGAAAATAATGATTTTATATATTTTACAAAATAATTTTCTATTAAATTTGCTGCATTAAGAGTTAGTGACGGTCTAAAAATTTACTTGTACAAATTAGTTTGGTTACGTATACGCACTGTCGACTTTAAAAGACATTAAAAAGTCAAATTATTTTATATGGAGCTAATCCTACGTTAAGTTGAAATAGTTATCGATTGGCCACAATGATGAGAGTGTTCAGAAAAAAATATATGAAAACACATTTATAGGCGTAAGCACATTTTTATATACTCTTCTTCTTAGTTGCTGTATACATATGCAATTACAATATATTTGTATACATATGTATGCGAATGTGTGTAAACTCATACAACGTTATATCGCTTAACATGCTGTTAAATGTTATTTATACACACATATACCTGTATGTTCACAGCATTGAAGTGCAACCCGAAAATTAGGTCATCAGCAATTTGCTGCGTCGTTCGCTTGGAACCTTGATGATTGCTTACAAAAACATACACAAACGCATTCTATATATATGCATTATTTTTAAAGCTGAATATTCGCTCTTTTATTCTTCGTCCGCCTTTTTTCTTTTATATTCTCCCCTCATCAATGAACTCCACTCCATTTTTCATTGATTACTCTAACTCATTGTTTAGTCTAATTTTCGGTTTTCTCTTTTCGGCCTTCTTTTACTTTTTGCTATTTTATCACAATGCCCTTGCCAGTTATTATTTTGCATTGATTTTATGTACACTCCTTCAATCGTATTTGTTCCTCTGACCATGCTTTGCGGTTTAGGTTTTTTTTGTATAAGTTGGGCCATTGTTTTGTTGTTGCTTTTTTAATGACATTTTGAAATTTTGAAAATGAAAAGAAAAAACAAATTAAAATTAGAACAACACTGACACACCCGCACTCCCCATGTCGACGTGATTAATGAATGAGCTGTGTTTAGATTGGTGTGCTTTGTTTCGCATAGGCCAAATGTCAATGTATGTGGGTAGTGGGCAGCAAGTGAGGTCATAGATAAAGTGAAAGTTTTAAAGTTGTATTGGTATTTAAATTGTTCAGTTCGTCAATGAAAATCATGGACATACATTTTGTACGACAAAAAGATTTATTATCAGAATTTTGAGGGCTAGTATTTTGGAAAACTGACAGATATTTTGAAAGGACCTTTAAAATTAATTAAACTAAAATAAAATAAAATAAAAATCAAAACATACACAAAAAAATTAAATTAAATTTAATAAAGTAATATAAAATTAAAATAAAATAAACTGTTATAAACTAAAACAAAATAAAAAAACATAAAATAAAATAAATAAAAATAAAATAGAATAAAGAAAAAATAAAAAGAAATTGAAATAAAATAAATAAAAATAAAATAAAATAAAAAAAAAAGAAATTAAAAAAAATAAAATAAAGTGAAACAAAATAAAATAAAATCAAATGAAATAGAATTAAATAAAATAAAATAATGTAATATAAAAAAGAAAGGAACTAATATTAAATAAATTTAAATCAAATGACACAACTTTAAATAACATCAAAAAAACAAAAATTATGAAAAGTAAAATAAAAGAATATTAAATTAAATAAAAATATATTAAATAATATTAAATAAAATAAAATAAAATAATATTATAACAAAT
>JAWMAG010000013.1:11277500-11315000 GCA_037013455.1 Ceratitis rosa | reverse complement strand
GAAAGTTTAGTTTAAGCATAACACCAACATATACAGCAAAAAGGGTTCGAGTGCAGAGAAAAACCTGAGCCACCTAAATACCAAACACCGTCATTGAAATCCGCGCACTAACGCTCAACATTTTCCTCCTACTAAGTAGAGAAAAAATCCGATGAATAGGCTTCAGAAGTCTTCAAGCGAAAGGTTTTGTGAAAAATTTAGAATAATTCTCGTATTGGTGGTATGCGTAAGAAACGCAGAGTTGTACAAGATATGTAATTCAATGGAATTCAATGCAGAGCCTGCCGTTGGAGACAGAAGAAAAGAAAGAAATCTACTCTACAGGTAAACTCAGGTGGAGAGTGGGCTGGACTCAGTTGGGGCACTTATGGTACATTGTCTGAAGATTTTTTGAAAGAAAGTTTAATATTAGTGCGTAAAAATGGTTTGACTTTACAAACTTTATACTAAAAAAGTATGTCAAGCATAATTCAAAAATGTTAAAAAAAAAAAACTTTCTATTTCAACGTTATTTCTGCGAAAGTCGTAAAACAGAATAAAAATTAAATGTCTCTTGAGATTTCAAATAAATATATAAAATTAGATAAATTTTTGGATAATTTTTTCTGCTCTCTTTCAAAACTTTAGAATTACAAAATATATCAATCCATTTATTTTACTTGTAAACTTGTGTTAAGTTTTATCAAAAAATATTGAAAAAGGCTACCTTGTGCGTGTATTAATATGAGGTCCCCATCTCTCCCTCTCTCTTTCTCTCTCTCTTTCTCTCGCCTTCACTGTGTGTGTCTCTGTCTCTGCCATTCTTTTTCCGTTCTCTATCCTTATCGTTTTCCTTTTCCACCTCTCTCCTTCTCTCCATCACTTTATCTCTCTCTCTAAATTATTTTATTCCCATGAAATTGAAAATCTGTAAAAATATTCAAAAGTGATTTTAGATTGTTCGGGGATAATAAAAGAAAAAAAAAATTCTTAAATCATTAAATACATTAATCCTACTTTAAGAGAATTATCTCTCTCTCTCTCTCTCTCTCTCTCTCTTGAAAGTCAATGATGAGTTGAAAAAATAACAAACAAAAACTTTGCCATTGCCAGTCATTGAGAGCTGTGTTTTGCCTTAAGACCTTAATTCAAACACTACTCAGAAATATACACACTTAGGCAATATACACTTATACACACACATATGTACATATCTACATATACCATAAACATTTGCCATTTAATCGTGAGGCAAACAGACAAATTACGAAACGATTATTTAACCCACGGCTCGGTCGATTACAATGGCATCAATTTGTGGCCAAAGTGGAATACAAACAAATTTCCGGTTGAACAAAGATAGGGTACAACAACAAAAACAACAACAACAACAGCAGCAGCAGACGCTACCAGAACAAGAGTAATACCAAAAGCAAAAACAAGTTGTTGAACAACAACAACAACTGTCGTATATGTAATGTATGCAAGTATGTATGTAAATGTTTGGTTCACAACGAGCTGAATGTAAGCAATTGTAAGTAGTGACACGTACAACAACAACAACAACAACAACCAACAAACCAATCATACAATGTTTTTCACCATATCAACCGAAAAACACTAAATTCCGTTAGTGGTCAACATCAACTGAATTGATGGAAGACCGAATGACCTACTGAGACCAACATACTCGTATACACACACAGACATGCACATGCACACAAGTACAGACACACGCTACTGTGAACACTTAGTTGAATGAATGAATGAGTGGTGTTGTTAAAGTTTGTATAATTATTTTAGTTGTTGTTTTTGCTGCTTTTGCTGTTTTTGTTATTGCATGTATAACTGTTTTCCATGTAGCCAGCGTACACAAGTTCAAAGGCAACAGCCAGCAACAATCAGCAGCAGGTGTAAAGCCTGGACCTCCGCCGTTGGCATTCACTTGTGGCGTAGGCAGCGCTCAGCTACAGAAACAGCATAACAATAACAATGTACCGTTATTTGTCGGCTGACAACTGCCAATAGCCGGCTAAGGTCAGTTGGTTGTGGTCAGTTTTCGTGCAAAAGCAATACAAAACAACAAAGTACAATCAAAAACTGTCAAACTGACCTAAACGCACACACACACACATAAACATGTGCGCCTACATGTATACATACATGTGAAAAACACATACACAGTCAAGCAACATCTACATACCAGTATGTCTGCAGGTAAGATTGGGATAAGGTCTCAAATCTGCATTGCCCTTGTAAATCGTGAAGCATACTTTTAGGCTGGCTTTTGATTGACTGACACACGGACCTATACGCGCACACAAAGTCATACATGCCTACACAAGCAACAATTTTGAAAAGTTGTCTGCAATGTAAATGTCTAAACAAATCTCTATGCAGCTTTTTGTCTCGACGCATAGCTATCCAACTCTCTCTGCCCCACTTGCTTTCTCTCTCACACACACATTTCCTTTTAGATTGTTAAACTGATCGATGAGGTTTTGTCTGGTTTGTTGCTCTTCAAATGCGTTTGAAAATGTTACTACAGTTATTTTATCATTACCAAAGTTCACATATATAAATAAACTAGTGTGTATACGTAACTAAAGTATGTATATATGTGTTTGTGTACATTTTAATTGTTACAAATTTCCATTAAAACCAAATAAATTTAATGCTTCATCGGCGTGTTAATGAACTGACAACCAATTCTTCCTATTTGCTGCTGTTATTTCGAGCAGAGTTTTGTATATGTGTGTGTTTTCAAGTTAATTAGTTTTATTTGACACCAAATAATTAGATTTAAATCGGCGTTGGGTATTAAATGAAGGCTCTAAAGGGTTAAAAATAACTTGTATTTAAATATTTAAATGTAAAACATAGTAAATAAAAAAAATAAACTAAAATAAAATAAAATAAAATAAAAGAAATAAAATGAAATAAAATAAAACAGAATAAAATAAACGAAAACAAAATTAAATAAAATATAACAAAAGAAAATAAAATAAAATAAAATAAAATTAAATTAAATAAAATAAACTAAAATAAAATAAAATAAAATAAAATAAAATAAAATAAAATAAAATAAAATAAAATAAAATAAAATAAAATAAAATAAAATAAAATAAAATAAAATAAAATAAAATAAAATAAAATAAAATAAAATAAAATAAAATAAAATAAAATAAAATAAAATAAAATAAAATAAAATAAAATAAAATAAAATAAAATAAAATAAAATAAAATAAAATAAAATAAAATAAAATAAAATAAAATAAAATAAAATAAAATAAAATAAAATAAAATAAAATAAAATAAAATAAAATAAAATAAAATAAAATAAAATAAAATAAAATAAAATAAAATAAAATAAAATTAAATAAAATAAAATAAAATAAAATAAAATAAAATAAAATAAAATAAAATAAAATAAAATAAAATAAAATAAAATAAAATAAAATAAAATAAAATAAAATAAAATAAAATAAAATAAAATAAAATAAAATAAAATAAAATAAAATAAAATAAAATAAAATAAAATAAAATAAAATAAAATAAAATAAAATAAAATAAAATAAAATAAAATAAAATAAAATAAAATAAAATAAAATAAAATAAAATAAAATAAAATAAAATAAAATAAAATAAAATAAAATAAAATAAAATAAAATAAAATAAAATAAAATAAAATAAAATAAAATAAAATAAAATAAAATAAAATAAAATAAAATAAAATAAAATAAAATAAAATAAAATTAAATTAAATTAAATTAAATTAAATTAAATTAAATTAAATTAAAATGAAATAAAATAAAATAAAATAAAATAAAATAAAATAAAATAAAATAAAATAAAATAAAATAAAATAAAATAAAATAAAATAAAATAAAATAAAATAAAATAAAATAAAATAAAATAAAATAAAATAAAATAAAATAAAATAAAATAAAATAAAATAAAATAAAAAAAAATAAAATAAAATAAAATAAATTAAAATAAAATAAAATAAAATAAAATAAAATAAAACAAAATAATATAAAATAAAATAAAATAAAATAAAATAAAATAAAATAAAATAAAATAAAATAAAATAAAATAAAATAAAATAAAATAAAATAAAATAAAATAAAATAAAATAAAATAAAATAAAATAAAATAAAATAAAATAAAATAAAATAAAATAAAATAAAATAAAATAAAATAAAATAAAATAAAATAAAATAAAATAAAATAAAATAAAATAAAATAAAATAAAATAAAATAAAATAAAATAAAATAAAATAAAATAAAATAAAATAAAATAAAACAAAATAAAATAAAATAAAATAAAATAAAGTAAAATAAAATAAAATAAAATAAAATAAAATCAAATCAAATCAAAAGTAAAATTAAATGAAATTAAATAAATGTTCCAATTAAAAAAAACGGAATTTTTCGAGCTATTTTTTTTGTAATTGGTTTTAGCAATAGCTAGCGAGTATAGATAATGTATTGTTTGAATTGTTTATATACATAAAACTATTTACTTTAAAAATTATTACAGATTAGAAGAATGGGGTTGCTGATAACTATGAAAGAGTATGTATGGAGAGAGATGGGGTTGAGTTGATTACAAAGGTAAGTAGGAAAAAGGTAAGTACAAGTATCAAATATTTAAGTTTAGTTTGTATTGCAATTAAGCTTCCGTAAATTTAATTTATTGTTGGGAACTCTTGTTTTGTATTCAGCAAAGAAAATAAAATAAAATAAATGAAATAAATAAAATTAAATTAACTTATATAAAATATAATAAAATAAAATAACATAAAGTAAACCTTAATAATATTAAATTAATTTAAATTAAATTAATCAGAATAAAAATATAAATATAGTTCCTTAATGAAAATCACTCTTTGCTCACCATCTTTTTCGCGCAACGGCTTTTATACAAGTATAATTATTTCAATAGCAGTAATTGCCTGTGTATGCACATATGTATGTACTATGTTTGTCAGTATGTGTGCTTTTGGATGCTTGATTTTCTTTATGATTTTTCATGTTTTCAATTGTAATTTCATGTAGTGATTCTTGTACATTTTATCGCGTGAAATTATGCAAATTTAAACATACATACAACTACATATATGTACGCTTATGTGTATATACATTTACACTTAACGGTGTAAAGATAAAGCTGTTAATGTGGCTTGAAATTTTATTAATAAAAATTCAATCATTTGCTGACTTCATTTATTAATTGACTACACTCTAAGGGAGAGTGAGGTGTGGGGTAATATTTTCTGTGTAAGTTGGGTAGTGTCTGTAATGCATGTATTGTACAAGTATGTGTAATGAAATAAAGCAAAAGCAATGGACTGTATGAACGGAATTATGCAGCAGATAATGAAAATGTAGAGCATACATGGATATGAATATGAATGTTAATTTACATAAACATTAATAAATCGAATGAAAGTGTGTAGTATATGTATATGTGTGTATTAGTAATTTAATATACATATAAATACAAACAGTTATATACATTTGCAACCGCTGTCATTTATTGAGTTTTCGCTATGCAGCACATATGAACACACACATACACTACACATACAGGCAAGTGTTAATTTTTAATATGCATGCATGTATGTATAAATGCATGTGTTTATTCGTGCTTGAATATGAGCATAACTTTTAATACAGAGCCACTTAAATAAAGGTACATACATACCATATATTGCGATGAATATAATAATTTGTATATTTGTAAATACTTGTATGTGTATGTACGTGTGTGTGTGTGTGTATAACTCTATGTGTACGTGCTTGAAATGGATGATGTGGTAATTTCTTTATAACACATTCAATTAAATCGCATTTTTATTAAATTACAAGCAATAAACTTATAACGTTGATTGAGTATATTTGTTTATATATAAACATACATATATAAATTCTTATGTACCATATATATTTATAGTATATGGTGGCAAATTTAATGAAGTCTTCATTTGTTTAAATTTTTTTTTATTTTTTCTTCGTTCTTTTTAATTGCAGTTGCCATACCGTAGGCGTGAGATTGTGGAATTCAGGACACTGTGCAGCAATTAATTGGAGAAACTAATGAAATTGTACACACATAGGTACATATTCATATGTGATTAACAGCACAATAATATAGTTAAGAGTAACGCAATTGAGACTTTTTAATAGAATTTCTTACTTAAATAGCTTAGAGAGAAATAAATAAAATTATATAAGTGGCTTAGTGCAAGTAAAATCCCAATTGAATTATATAAATAGAGCAAACTGATTGCTTTATAAACGTATTTTGAACTTATAGCCCCCTTCAACAGTATTGTTATGCACTGCATTTGGTGCTCGATACGTTTAGGATGCCATCAATGAAGAAATGAGACGACAAATGGGAACATTCGCACTTGGAAAGTTCCTTCCCTTAAATGGAACAAAATCGTTTGATGTCTCCTTTAGACTAAAAACTGAAATAATCACAAACGAGGACATACGATGGACGAAGCAGGGACGGATACTTATGTATATATCTTTTTTATAGTCAAAAATATGTTTTTGTAGCATAAAAATTTGTGAAAAACAACGTTGCCAATTTTTCATAATTTATTTTTAGTCAAAATGGAATAGTAATATATGAATATGTCGGAAAACAATTTATTTTGTAATTATATTTCAATTATATATTCAAAAATCAAACTTATTTTGTTACGAAAATTAGTTATAAAAGCAGTGTTGCCAATTTTCTTCAACTTAAAATAGTTGTCGCAACAAAGTTTCAAATAGATCAAAAAGGTATAATTATTTATTATATACTTTTTTTATAGTCAAAAATATATTTTGGTAGCGTAAAACTTTGAAAATAGCAATGTTGCCAATTTTACACAATCCAAAATAGTTGTAACGACACGACACATTACAAATAAATTCAATGGAAAAAATATCGCTATTATTTATTATGTTCTTTGTAGTCAAAAAATATATATTTATTTATAGCATACAGCTTATTTAAAAAAAAGCACTGTTGCCAATTTTCATCCACTTAAAATAGTTGTCACAACAAAGTTTCAAATGGATCAAAAAGGTATAATTATTTATTATATACTTTTTTTATAGTCAAAAATTTTGGTAGCATAAAACTTTGAAAAATAGCAATGTTGCCAATTTTTATCAACTAAAACTAGTTCAAGCCGCACATTAGTAAATGAATTAATTGGTCAAACTAATACTATTCTTAATTTTGCCTGTATTGGTTTTTTTTTGTATACCGAAACATCTAACACAACTTTTTATATTACAAAAAATGTTAACAAAACACTGTTGCCAATTTTCTTCTAAACATATTGAGTATAGTACCCATATTAATGTTTATTATATTATCTGTACTGTGAATAAGATTTTTATTATGCGGAGCACCTGCAGTAAATTTGTCTACCTCAATTTAATTTTATAATAGAATTTTCCAAACAACAAAAACAATATTCAAATTGCAGTATCCAACAATTTGACGGCAAAGTTTATGGTATTCCTTCCATAAACTTGAGTGTAGGAGGAATGATAAAATATTTTCACTTAAAAGAAATTGAAAAGTTTACGTCAGGAATTAAAAATAGTAGAAAAAAAATTATATTTTTCACAAGTGTTTTTTTTCTTATATTTTTGTCTATTTATTTCGCGATTTTTTATTTTTTTTTTGTTGCTTTGTCACATGCAATCTTCCAAGAAACAAATCAATTGAAATGAGTATGGAAAAAAATATAAATACGATAATAACATTTTAAATGAAAGCCACCCTCAATTGAAGTACACCACGAAGAAGCAGGAAGGATAACAAAAAGTAGCAGTAGTCGAGGATAACGGTTATTGTAATTTAAACGACTTAACTTGACTTGCGCTCATTTTCATAATAAATATCACTACTCGGACTTGAAATGCATTTCATTAAAAAGTGGAATAGAAGAATTTGCGAATATGTGTTTTTGTGCATGTGTTGGTGTGAATGTGTGTGTGTGTGTGTGTGTGTGTGCATTCATTTCAATTGTATTTTTGCATTTTGCAAAATATTCCACGCATTTTTCCAAACGATACGCTTCCCAATATGCTTTGTCATTCCCCCCCCCCCCACCTTTCTCCCGCACTCACTATGGCTGCGAACCCGGTTAAATGTCATTTGTCGCCCTCGATTCACTTGCGAAATGTCTTTGACATCGAAAACTATCCAATAACAGCGATTATCCTATTTACATAATACGACAGGCAAACGACAAATAAGCAGACAGGATAAAGTGACAACAACAACAACAACAACAATAACAATGCATACCGACACAGCAAAAAAAAAAATACAGCGAAGAAAGTGAAGCGGAAAGCGCCAAATAGCGCAAAGCAAAAGTTAAGAAACAGACCAGAAAGCGAAAGGCGAAGGGTGAAGAGCGTGGTAACTAAACGGAGTTATACAAAAAAAAAAAAAAAATTTAAATATAAATAATTGGAAAAGTGAATAAAAGAAAAGGGGGAAAATATAATATAGTATATATGTTATGCCGTAGATAACTTGAAAAGCGGAGTGGACAATCATTGTTAAAAAGGCAGTTAGCTGCATGGAAAAAAAAACTGTTTAAAAAATGTCAGTAAAGGGTAAGCGCATATAAAATGCTACGGAATGCAATTAAAGTCAAAAAAAGATCGCAGAGACAAACGGCAAACGGGCGTAAACAGAACATAGAAGGATGAAAAAAAAAAAATTAAATGAAATTTAAAACTTAAAAAATTGAAATCAAAAAGAAATAAATGTAGTTTAGTGGCAAGCGTGAGGGCAAATTATACGCCCTCTTATAAAAAAAATGGGCAGTTCACAAGCGTCAAATAAATGCAATTAAATTTGTTTTTTTTTTTTTGTAGTAAATGGAAATGCCTGCTGAGCATGTTGTGGGTGACTCAGAGGCGAGTTTTTGACATTCTGCTGTATATATATATATATGTATCGATTTTTTATCTTTATTTAAGTATTCTCATTCTGCCATCAACTCACAAAAATCCACTTAAGAAAATGTAAATCAATTTATAACAAAGCGGCAAGTTAATGTGGCAAGGATATGCGGTTTGACATTAATTTGCTTCCTTTTTTTGGTAAAGAATATTAAAAGCAAACCAACATGCAGAAAAAAAATACATAACAGTTCCTCCTTACCTGCTAAATTTCTGTGAAATAACTTTAGCGCTTTTCTATTATTAAAAAATATAGTAAAAATAATAATAAAAATTAATAAAAATTAAGAAAAATTTTAATTTGACTTTCCTTAAGTAAATTCTTACACAAGAAAATATATATTTATATATTTTTTATTAAGACTTACAATAAGCTCTTTACATTTTGTGTGGCTGCCAAATTTCCCATAACCAATTTTTCTTTTTAACTATTAATTTTTTTTTATATTTAATAGTTTTTTCTTCTTAAAATGCAGCTTATATTTTATATAAACAAGCTTCTTGGAATCATTGTTCTCTTTATGATTTGCTTTGCTGGCAATTTTCTTTGTAGTGTATTTTTTTTTTAAATTTTAGTTGAAACTGTATACCTTTAAGTTTCGTTTGATGCCTTTTTTTTAAATATTAACCTTTTTGTTTCATCTGTTGCCAATTTTCTCTTTTTTTTTTAGATATATAATAACTTTCTTTAGAGTTAGTGGCTTGCATTTTCTTTCTAATAATTTTCATAAATTTTGTTTATTAAAAGTGATATTTAATTCTTGCGAGGTTGCCAATTTTCCGTTTAAAATATTAAACACAATAAAGATTACAAGTTGTGGAAGTATAAGCATTTTTTTATGTTATAAGTCTTTGTTTTTTTACATAAATATTTTTTTTGGAAATTATTTCCTCACATTTGCTCTGTTGCCAATTTTCTCTACTCACTAAATTTTTATTTGCGGTTAATTATTTTCACTTTTAATCGTTTTTTTAATTATTTATATATTATTAAAAATAGCTTCAGGCGTTATAAAGCGCCAATTAGTTTTAAATAATATATATCACATTCATGCAGTGTTGCCAATTTTCTCTATTCAGTTAACTATTGTTTGCGGTTAATTATTTTCACTTGTGATCGTTTTTTGATTATTTATATATTACTAAATATAGCTTCAGGCGTTATAAAGCGCCAATTAGTTTTAAATAATATGTGTATATCACATTTATGCGGTGTTGCCAATTTTCTCTACTCACTAAACTTTTATTTTCAGCTAGTTATTTTTAATTTTTTTTATTTATATGTTATTAAAAATAACTGCAGGCGTTATAAATCGCCAATTAATTTTAAATAATATATTATTAATTTATGCGATGTTGCCAATTTTCGCGTTTATAAATTCCTATTCGAAGCTCTCATTTGTTGAGTCAGTATTTGTTAACTAGTTTTTCATTTCATTTAATTATTTTATAAATAATCTGTAGCCATATTTTTGATAATTTTATAAATTTATTATGTAAATATTATTTTTAGATTTAAAATTCCAACTTTTGCGACTGTAGTTGAACTTCCATTTCGAGCTTTGAACCAACACTCTGCTGTTAATGAATTATAAAACTTTAAAATTTACTGAATGCGCTCTGTGTGTGAGTTTATATACGATTAAAGGTTTATATAATAAAAATTTCATTTTCATTTCGTGATATCTACTTAATTATAATAAGCTTTTTGTTTTCGAAAAATAAAATGGTAACAAAAACAAAGAAAGTTTCGCAACACTTGTTTGCATTATTTATCAGAATTAGAGAAAGTGTTCATTATAAATTTATTTATATATGTATATCCAAACTTTTTGGGTAGTGCTTTTGTGCATTTTCAGAACAAAAAACAAAAAAAAAAAATAAAAAATAAAATCTCACACCAAAAAGTATGCTACAAAAATAATTACATTTTCGAGAATTTTCACATATTTGAGCAACAATAACGGTGAGAGTGTTGAGTGGAAGCGTGCGTTTTGTAAAATACAACTCTGAAGCAATATTATTCAAAAACTTTCGCTGTTGTGTAAAGGGTGGGAAAATAAATATAATATAAGTTGTTACAGCACATTCTGCAACTCGAAATTTTTGGCGTGAAAAAGTGAAGGCCAACAAAAATATGAAAGTCCGCCCAAATAAATAACGGTAAATGGTCAACAACAAGTGTAACACATTTATGGACGTTTCCAAAAATTTTTACAACTAATGCAATTACACATATACATATAAAACCTTACGAGTGGTGGTGTGGTACACCATATGTACCATATATATACCATACATATGTAGGGCTAGGGGAAACACGCAGTGTGAACTGTTTTTAATTAATTTTTTATGTCTAATTTTTTTTTGTAATTTTTGTTCCATTAAAACATTTATTTTCTATTTTTTTTTTTTGATTTTTAATATAACAGCTGCTCTCGTGCTTGTTACTTTGTTTTAGAAATATTCACACGAAAACAAAATAAAAAAAAATAAATAAATAAAAAAATATTATTAAAAAACAATAGAAAATAAAAAAAAAAATTATAAAAAGTATCTATGTAAATGTAAATAAATAAATGGTGAATATAAATTTCCCACTAAAAAGCTGTTTAGTAAATAAATATATTTCCATTCCCTCAACTGTTTTGAAGTGCTGGGTTTTTTGTAGTTTTCTGTTAACTGCTGATGTTGAAATGATTGCTAGTGTAAATAGTGGAAATAAATAAAATTTTTGGTTGTACTTTACAAGTCATGTTGGTGGCGGTGCTGCTTGGACCCAGTGAACAGGTATAAATGTTATTTATGATGTTTGTTAGTTTTAAACATGAATATATTGTGGGTGTGTGTATATGTAAATGTGGTTTGGAGTTTGAGTAGGTTCTTGTTATTTAAATAAAAATTTTAATTTTTTTTGTTTAATATATAACAGCTGAGGGTGGAGAAAAACATTTGTGAGCCAAATATGAAAAATTGGTTGGGGGTTAGTTTAGTAACTCTTGTATTAAGCTAAAATTAAGTATCCGAATTTAATTTAATTTCTATTAATGAAATTTCTTAATTCAGGACAAACATTTGAACTCGTTGCTGGACATTATGGAAATAATAAAATCAAATAAGAATTAAAAAATAAATAAATAAAAAATAATTATTAAATAAGTAAATAGACAAATGCAAAAAAAAACAAAAAAAAATAATATAAATGATAAAATACTAATACAAAGAAGGAGTACATTTATTTTCGGTCCGTCTTTTTTAAAAAAAAAAAAAAAATGGTTTTTTATTGAAAAAAAAAGAGAAAAAAAATCATAACACAAAGTATTGTCTGTCGGAAGTGACTACCTTACCTCTCTCTCTGCTGATTTTCGAATGCCATCTCTAAAAATTAGGCCAATCTATTCTCAATTCCTTCAAAATATCCGAAAAGGTGACCCATAGTCGGCTTGAAAAAACCAGTAGCCGAAAGGAAAAGGGTCTTCAAAATACAGCAAATGGTATAAAATTTCCTCTTTCAGCGTTTCCTCGTAATTTTTGACAGTCAAAGTATGAAATATTTAATTGAGTCTATAAAAAATCCACGCCTGCGCTGCTTTCTTTCTTTTCTTTTTTTTTACTGGTGTAGGTAACGCTTAGGCGATTATAGCCGAGTCAATAATAGCGCGTCATTCGTTCCTTAACTTAACTATTTCGAGTCAGAATTACTAAGTGAAACCATATCATTCTCCATCTGATACTTCCAACAGAGTGGAGGTTTTCCTACTACCAGATGAGCTTCCATACAGCTCCGCACCGGTGGCCTGTAGTTAGGCCACACTTTCTGGGTATCGACTCAAACATGCTCATTTGACTCCTGGTCAATTAAACTGCAGTTATCTTCGCCGCCCAAACACTTCCCGCCCAAACACTTCAAACACACGCATGTACTCTCCACATGAGAGAACATCACACACCCCATACCGTCCATCTGTCCTAACTACTCCCTTAGCCCCTAAGTGTATAATGCTTGAGTACATCGGGAATTCACACAACACTTGCATCCAATCCTCTCGCTCTGTACCACACTCACAGCTCTCCGTTTCGCTGAAGTGGCTCAGAGGCCCATGCAGAAAGTCATTGAGAGGCCCATGACCGGTTAGCAGAAAAACCATAGTCAGAGAAAATCTCAAGTCTGGATTTTCCATCACAAATGAGACATCCCGAATGTACCCACTTCCTAATCACAGACGCGTTTGATAATAAAATACAATATTTTGTAAACTTTTCTCGCCTGTAAGTCGATTTTTTGTCAACCTATGAACCGAACTGAACTTTTTGCCAAAGGTACAAGGCACGAAACCCCAGTGAACTGTGATGAAAAGTGTTGGAATTTAGTTATGTGGGCCGAACTAATCTCATGGTTCTTTTTTATTCGAATTGGACTCTTTTCTGGTCCCTAAACGAACGACAAAGTCTATTCAGAAAAATGACTAGATGCCAGAGCCAACTTTTTCTTAGAGTAGTACAGCAAGTGCGTCGTTACCTCCTAGACCCGCAACCCAAAGAAGAAATGGTCTGCTCTATTCAGCCATCAGCGACTGACCAAACTGTCGGAGTCCCAAATGATGAAGATGTCTCTTCCTGAGTAAACATTTCAATAGTTCTTAGTAGCTAAGTTGGTACTTCCTCCCAATTTACACCATTAAGTTGTCAACCAAAAGTATCTATTTCAATGTTTTCTGATTTTGTCACCCTCTTCCCCTCGAAAAATCAGTGTCATAAGGTTAAAGTGGTTTTACAAAGTAGAAACGCTGTGCTTTTTCATAGAAGAGAATAACAGTTAGCGTTCTTGAGTCTCCTGGTGGTTGGCAGCTTCACAGTATTTGTTTCCTTAAACGAAGAACTGACAATGATGGCATCTGAGATGCTGCGAATTCTATAATCTGAATGTCAAGGACCCATTAAATATGAATATTGCCTGAGGTCGATGTTTGTTTTAGTCATGATTGGAGATCATTAGTTGTCGTTAAAAACCATAGGTCTTAAAGGAAGGAAACAATAATTCCGTAAACGTTTCGGACCTAAGCAAGATCTTTTACTTTTACCACTTTTATAGGCATGAAGAGCAATAGAAATCTTCTCATTTCTCTAAATTTTATGCTCCTTTGAGATCAGTTTTCTGCCATCTAAAAACTTCTGGAATAAATATAAAATTCTCGCATCCATTACTTTTCTCTCACTGATTCTTTTTCCTCCTTTGTACTTCTTCAAAAATATATCGTTAAAGTTTTATTTATGCGAAGTTTAGTACATAATTTCATTCTTGGAATTCTATAATAGCTCCCTTCTTTTCTATCGTCTACTTCCACTTGTTGACTCAGCTTACTCCATGTTAAGTAGGATATTAAGGATAATAATGTTAATGTGATTGTTTCTGGTTTTGCGCCTTTGCAAACCAGGCCCAAAGGCAATTGAATAAATACTAGCAAGCGCAGTGGTAGTGGTGCTACTACCACCAACAACACCTTTAACTTGTATATAATAGTTGTGCTGAGCTTCTTCATTTATTTACCTGCTGCTTAGCGTTTCCTCCGAGACAGCACTTCAATTTGCTTTTATTTACTCTCGGCACTTGTTTAACTTTCTTTTGATGGAGTTTCATTTGAAATGCAATTTTTATTAGACAAGTATTTACCATTATTTATAACGACGTTTTTTTCTAGTTTATTTTTTTTAATTAGACTTTTATGGTTTTTTGTTCAATCAACAATATATTACAATTATGTGACACTCCTTGTAGATGCATCAATGGCATGAGAACAGTACACCGTAAAGGAACAAAAATGGAGTTGTATTATGCAGTAAGCAGCAATTAAATGACTAAATATTAATTCAATTTATTTTAAATTTTTGTTATTTAAATTTTTACTATTAAGCTTTATTTTATATTTTTTATTTTTTAGCATAATTTTTTATTTTTGTAATTTTAATTTATTTTATATTTTATTTTATTTTTTTTATTTTATTTTATTTTATTTTATTTAATTTTTATTTATTTTATTTTATTTTATTTTATTTTATATTATTTTGTTTTATTTTATTTTATTTTATTTTATTTTTTTTTATTTTATATTATTTTATCTTATTTTATTTTAATTCATTTATTTAATTTTTTTATAATTTTTTTTATTATATTTCTTTTTATTCCCCTTTATTTCCATTCAGCGCCTTTTATTTAAGTTTTATTATATTTTTACATAATTAAATTCTTTTTTTCAAATAATTCACTGTATCTTCCGCCTCAGTGGTCGTACATCATCTCCGTCACTCACATATAAGTATCGTGACATTAATCACTAATGCAAGATAATAAATTTAATCAACTAATAAAATTTAAATGTACCATTCTATTAATTTCTATGAATTGAAATAAATCACAATTGCAATAGAAATTAATCAATTGGAAAATTCTGAACTTTCGTTGTGCGTGTGTGAGTCAACGCGTGCACTGAAACATAACTAAACGTGCAATTGAGGTTACCCATACGTCATGGTGGTCTGTGACAATTTTATTTATCACGTCAAAATTAAATCACCGACATCACTGAAGGAATAAAAATTCATGCAGACATAAATGAAATGAGCGAAAGAAGGCAGAAATGAATTCACAGTAAATAAAATAAAATGAACTAAAATAAAGAAAAAATAAAATAAAATAAAAACAGGAAAAATAAAAAAATAAATTGAAATAAAATGAAGAAAAAAATAAAAAAAAATAAATAAATTATATTAAAATCAGATAAAAAAAATAAAACAAAATAACTTAAAAAAAATTAATTACAATAAAACAAATTAATATAAAATAAAATAAATTAAAACAAAATAGTATTGGATGAATTAAAAAAAAAAATTAAATGAAATATTTTAAATTAAAATAAATAAAAAAAATTAAATAAAATTATATAAAATAAGTTAGAATGAAATAAAGTAAATTTAAATACAATTAAATTAATGAAAAATAATTAATGATATATAAATTAAAACAATATTAGTAAACTATATAAAATTAAATAGAATATAAATTAAAATTATATAGATAAAAAATATAAAATAAAATAAAATATAATTAAAAAAATAAAAAAAAAATTAATAAAATAAATTAAAGCAAATATGAGATGAAATAAAATAAAATAATATAAAATAAGATAAAATTAAATAAAGTTTATTTTAATAAAATTAAATAAAAAAGTAATTATTGATATATAAACTAAATAATATAAATAAAAAATTTAAATATAAATAAAATATAAATTAAAATAATGTAAGTGAAAAATATAAAGTGAAATAAAATATAATGAAAAAATATAAAATAATATAAATAAAAAATATAAAATAAAATAAAGTTTAATAATAAAAAAATAAATAAATTAAAGCAAATATGAGATGAAATAAAATAAAATAATAGAATATAAGTTAAAATGAAATAAAGTGAATTTAAATAAAATTAAATAAAAAAAGGATTTATTGATATATAAATTAAAACAGTATAAGTAAAAAATTTTAAATTAAATAAAATATAAATTTAAATAATATAAATAAAAAATATAAAATGAAATAAAATATAATGAAAAACAAAATCCAAAAAAAAATAAAATAAATTAAAACAAAATTGAGATGAAATAAAATCAAATCAATTGAATAATTTTGTTTTAATATTTGCACCCTGTACACTATACCATTGTCATAAACTATTGGAAAAAACTTATCTTCACTCCTTCGGCATTGCATAATTGAACAGGGGACCACAAAGGAGGTAAATGATTTAGTTTCATGTTGTCCTTGGCAACTCTCAGTGGTCACTAATAATCTTGCTTTTGTTGTTGTGGTGCCACCCAGCTTTTTCCCGCTCTTTTGCCCACAACACCAGAACGCGTGTCGCACACAATATAAATTTTCGATTATAAGTGCTTGTTGCAGTATGAACTTGTGCCATGTTCGTTCCTTTGCTTCGGTTGTAACTCCTTTCCCGTCTGATTTCATATCTACTTACACACAAATCTCTTATTTTATGCCATTTATGTGCAACGCCTCACGACTTCAAACCAATACTCCGGCTCTTAACTTCACAATTACATACTTTATACATGGTACTTCCGCAGACAATTATCCTGTCATGGCGTAGCTGGCTGACTGGCTAGCTGCTGTTGTTACACTATACCCTTCATCGGTATTGAATGACATGCGACAAGTGTTGCAGTGATAGCAACTTTCAACTTGCAACTTGCAACATCTATTTGCGCTTACAACATTTTACTTGTGCCATGTACCTATGTATTTCACTGTGTGTGTATATTTGTAGAGAGGAACATAGAAAAGCATAAAAGTGTTGCAAGTAGTTATGCAATTATCGTGGGACCAATACATCTACGTTGACGATAACTCGACGCTATGCAATTTTAGAGTCACAACAATTGTTTAACTTCCTCTCCACTCACCCAGCTTCGACCAGGATACTCCTTTAGCAAAGCTTATAATTTTTTCATTGCTGTGATTGAGAGTTTCATTTCGTTGTGTTAACGGTTAATCGTTTGTGGGAATTCTTAATGCATTAAGTGAGTTGGAGTAAATGAAGGAAATGGGTTTATGTAATTTTATTTTTTAATGAGCTCAGACTATTGCAAAGGTTAGTAGAAAGAATTCAGTACTATTCAGCTCTTTTAAAATGTATTCATCTTAAATTAGTTTTCCGGTTAAAATAAACTATGTTAAATATTTCGTTTTCTGCTCATTTAGTGACACAAGAGGCTCTATTAACAGCTTAGCAAACTTATAAGAAAGTCCCCCAAAGGTATTCAGCCCATTAAAAGTTATTCAGCGTAACTCAGCAGCCTTGCAATGATTCCAATTTGCTTAGAATTGAAGTTAGTTAAAAACTAAATCACGCTTATTGTCTCACAGGGCAGGTTTAAATATATTCATCTCAATAGTTTTTTATTTTAAACTAGTTTTGGGGTTAACTTATACAATTTTCGGTATTCAGCACATGTTAGTGGTGCTTAGAGTATAGTTATCTAAGCATTATGTATAATTTAAAAACTTTCAGATGTATTCAGCTTATTTGTAGTTATTCAGCACAATTCAGCAGCTTTAAAATACATTTCTTTGATCGTTTTCTCTTATATTTTTTGCCGAATCTTACAATTAATTAACAATTATAGGTACTATTACATTTGCAGATATTTAACACCATTCAGCAGGGTTCCAAAGCGTTTGTTTCGGTTGTCAGCGGTTTAAACTAATTCAGCTTAGCATATTTTAATAAAATTTTGATTTGAGGTCAATAAATAGAATTCTTTGGTACTTAGCACCTGCTAAAGATACCTAAAGCTGAAACAGTAGTTCAGAAATATTAACTCAAAATTGTTTGGAATTTCCAGCTACTTTGAAGTAATTCAGCGCAATTCAGCGGAGTCTTGATGCATTCGATTTTGAAATAATTAAAACTGTGGAATTGTGAAATACGTTTCCATAACATTTTTTACTTTAAAGTTTTATTCAGCGCAGAGTTGTTGATATTCAGCAAAAGTTATTGTTGTTCAGTACAGTTAAGATAGATAGATAGAAAGCAGTGGAAGCAAGTAGAAAACGTTTTTGGTCTTATTCAGCTATTTGAAAATGCGCTGAATAATAATTTCTAAATAGAATCCATTCTTCTTCAGGACAGTTTAGCTAAAGAAAAGCGGTCCTATAATAAACCTTTGTAGAATTCTGAGATATTTTTGTAAATTATTTTTTCTTAGCTTTCTTACGAAAAAACTTAAAAATCCATACCGGAGCGATATCTGATTGCTGTTAAAAATCATTTAAAAATATTATCCAGCCAAAACTTCCTTTTTTGACTTTTTCAAATCGCTTATTGTTCAAACTTTGCACTTTTTATGAGAATTCACTTGTAACTTCTGAGAACAATCTGACAGACAGGAAAACCCGAAAAAAGTGTTAACCAAATTCTGTGTTGGCAAACAAAAACTGCGCGCGTATTATTTTCAATTCCACAAAGGCTACAAACAATAGCGTCGAAATCGTAACTCGGACCCAAAGGCATTGTCGGAGTAGCCATTTACAGTCAAACACAGCAGCAAAACGGATATGTCTGGCAGTTAGCCGTAGTCGATTGCATTCATTGGCAATTTTTATGCTTTTTATGACTTTTTGGAATTTTTTCTCCAAACACATGCATTTTTATGCTATTGTCATATTCAAAATCGTAGTGACGCTTAGCAGCGCTTTTGAGCTTGTTTGCTTCAAGCGATTGTTTCATAAACTATGCGGTTGTTGAAATAAAGCTGAAGCTACTTTTTGTGTGGCTTTTGTTTTCGGCGGTATTTTTTACTTATGCTTTTTAAAGTTTTTCTCTACACATACAATGATTTATTTCGAATATTTGTACAAAGAAATTGGTGGAAAAATTTTCCAAGCAGGAGGATATAAATACCGAATATATCTCAATTGGCCATACATTATTTTAATTTATTTTATACCATTATTTTAAGTTATTTCATTTAAATTTATTTTTTTTATTTTATTCAATTTAATTTAATTTAATTTTCTTATTGTCTTTTATTTTATTTCATTATATTTCGCTCTATTTTAATTTATTTTTTATTATTATATTATATTTCATTTTTTTAATTTTATTTTGTATTGTATTTTTATTTTATATTACTTTATATTATGCCATCTAATTTCAACTATGATTTGTTTTTATTTAATTTAATTTTATTTTATTATATTTTATTTTATTTTATTTTATTTTATTTTATTTTATTTTATTTTATTTCATTTTATTTTATTTTATTTTATTTTATTTTATTTTATTTTATTTTATTTTATTTTATTTATAATAATTTAATTAAATTAACTTAATTTAATTTAATTTGGGTTAATTTTATTTTATTCAAACTTAGCTTTTTCATTTTTTTTCTTTTTGTATTTCCTTATTTTATTTTATATTATATTTTTTATTTTCTTTATGTATTTTTTTTTAATTTATATCAACTTAATTTAATTTAACTTAATTTAATTTATATTATTATAATTTAATTTTATTTAATTTAACTTTATTTAATTTTTTTTCTATTTTATTTATTTTATTTATTTTAATTTAATTTTATTTTATTTTATTTAATTTTTTTTTATTTAAGTTTTTTATCTTATATTGTATTTTTTTATTTCATTTTATATTATACCTTTTAATTTGTTTCATTTAATTTTAGTTAATTTATATTAAATTAATTTAATATAACTTAATTTAATTTATTTTAATATAGTTTAATTCCATTTAATTTAACTTAATTTAATTTAATTTTTTCTATTTCATTTTATTTTATTTAAAATAATTTAATTTTATTTTAGTTTATTTATGTTAATTTAATTTAATTTAATTTAATTTAACTTAATTTAATTTAATTTAATTTAATCATTTTAATTTAGTTTAGTATATTTTATTTTATTTTTTTTTTTATTTTATTTTTTGACTTATATTGTATTTTCTTATTTTAATTTATATTAAATTTTTTATTTTTTTAAATTGAATTTTGTTGGATTTAAAAAAAAATTTAAATTAATAAACTTAATTTAATTTAATTTGATTTTATTTTATTTTTTCTATTTTATTTAATTTTATTTAATTTAATTTTATTTTATTATGCTTATTTCAATTTATTTTTTTTTTTTTTATTTGATTTTATTTTATTTTATTTTATTTTATTTGATTTTATTTTATTTTATTTTATTTTATTTTATTTTATTTTATTTTATTTTATTTTATTTTATTTTACTTTATTTTATTTTATTTTATTTTATTTTATTTTATTTTATTTTATTTTATTTTATTTTTCCTTTATTTTATTTTAGTCTCTTTTTTATTTAATTTTTTTTGGATATATTTGGGGTGTTGCTTAGAACTATTTTTTTACTCTGTTGTCACCAACAACTTGTAAAACATTTTTGGTCATTTAAAAGTTTCATTTTCAGTGAAGTCTCGAACATCACACATACACTCTCTACTCTCTCTACCTCCTTCTCTCACTTCCTTCTGACCTCTTACTTTTGCCGATATTAGTACCAGCAAGTTTTTCTTTTCCAATTTCGGCTTTTAGCACATCCACACACATTGCCACTTGTATGACATCAAAAGTTGACAACGCCAAAAGCAACAATAACGCAGGCTACTGAAGCGGCTGCAACAAATTGTAAGAAAGGCAATCAAGACGCCAAAGCAGCTAACTAAGAATAACACTCACTCGTTCTCTCTCTCTCTCACTCGCGCTCCTTACTCACCTAGGTGCTCACCGCTCAAACTGCCTGGCAGGTTCACAGTCAGTAAGTTGCCGCCAGTTGTGTAACTACCGGCAATTTTGTGTTGCTTACATAAATGTAAAGCAAAGTTTTGACACAGTTTTTGACTGGCAACAAGCAACGTGGTCGCTGGTCGCTGACTTTCGCCGCTAACGACAAGAGACTCACAGCTCAGCATAGCTCGACTGCCGATGACAGTGGCAACAACAACTTGGACGATGATGAGGACAGCAAGTATTTTAACAAGAAAAGTTTTGTAGCAATTTTGTACACAAGTAACGAGCAAGTTGGTGGTTAGTTGGCAAGTGTTGAGGTTGGTGTTGCCAATATCAAGTCAGCAGCGCAACAAAAATGAAATATTTGAAGCCAATATGATTTGTCAGCGTTGCTTTCTAGAGATATATCTCGTTATCCTTCTACTTCAATTTGATTGCCTACATTTGTGCGCTGACTGCAAGAGCTACTCTTTAAACTAATCTTCTTATTATTACCAAAAAAGTGTGTTTCATTACTAACAACAGTAAATTTTTATTTAATATATTTAATAATTTCAAAAAAAACACATATGTTTTTGCATTACAATGCACACTATATACTATATAAATCATAAAGTTAAGCCTGTGTGTATGCTATGAATTTTCATTGCATATTTATTACACTTTTTAATCGCTTGAATTTAATAACCGTATGTGAGAAAACTAACTACATAAATCAATGTGGCTTTAATGAATTTAAGAGTGCAGCATTTCCCTGCATTGGAAAAATCCCTCCAGGATATAATGGAGAAAACTGCAAAAAAAAAAGAAAAATATTATTTATTTAAAATAAGAAAAAAATATTTTCCGGTATAAAAAATGTGTATTGTTGTAAATCGAAGAAAATTTAAGTATTTTATTGTTTATGTGAACAGCCTGCTGGTGCTCTGGTGTTTTGCCGAGCTTTCTGCTTGCATAATAGGCTTTTTGCTCTGAATGTTTGCTCTATTATCTGCCTAAACTGAGAAGGAATGAATTGAAAAGAAGCGTGCTTTGCCGGAATTCGACTCCTCAAGTTGTTAGAAGTTCGTTATGAATGTTTCAAAGGCCTCGGAAACGTCTCTGTCTGCTCATATGTGTTATATAGACCATAAAAATGGTTCCAAATGTATAAATTCTACAGCAATATTGTGAATATTTGTAATGTGAATATTAGAGAAATTCCAATAGGTGTCGCTGTAGACGACATAATCACCAAATACTTTTCCTGTTGGTCTTTCAAACGAACTAAAGTTTCCAATGGCGCGTAATGTGTTGACTACTCTCAGTGCAGGAGTATTTTCCTCCATCCCCTCAACGTTTATCGTTCCTTTCTCTACGGTATTCAACGCGGCTTATACGAAAAGGATCGTTAATCTTCCAACAGAGCTTTCTTTCAAAATCACATATACTGAAGAAAGAACTCACGACTCACTTGTTGAAGCCATCATTGGCGTGCGCCAGCAGTTTAACACCGATATATAAGATTGCACCTTCTCTACTTAGCTCTACCGCTCTAAAATCCTATTTGCCTGGTTACCTTTTCCTCATTACCTGAAAAAACAGAACTAACACCCTGCCTAATTTCTTATATTTAGCATTGAGATAAAGAAGTAAGCCATCTTGCTCGAATCCTATTTTAGTATCGAGCGACTCGGGAGGACACTTTCTGGTCATCACTCCGCTTTTGAAGTAGCTCAGCGCTATTTTACACTACCAAATACCAAATTGGCATATAGTGACACAGAGGCAGCTATTTATAGTACTGTCCATGTGTACCTAGAATCTACGAAAGGTCTTTAGCCAATAAGACTCAAAGAAAACGCAGACATATATTCAAAAATTTAAACTCTTAAAATCGAAAATTGAGTACTTCTGAACTTAGTTGATAATACTCTAAAACGAATATCCTAATGACCAGTTGACATGTGAGAAAGTTTTCCATTCTAAGTTACATAGATTTGTCTGCAACTTCAATTACATTTTGAAATTTTTCTTTTGCAATTGTCTTTGCTGATAGACTACAGAGAAAAAACGAATCTTTTTTTAATTTGCTATCCTTCACACACCCAAATTCACTATATATTGCTCCAGCATTCTGCTGGAATTTAAGGCATGAAAGAACAAGCACAGAGGAAAACATTTCCAAAGAATCTCATGCGACAACTCAAATAACTTCGATTATTGTTCGACAAGGATTGACTTACAATTGACAAGTGGAAAAACACAAAAAAATCGAGAACAGTTCATTTACTTCAATACAAGCTTTTCGTAACTTCTGAGCAATGACAATATGAGGATCTACACTTAAAAGCAAAGAAATCACAACAACAAAAAGGAAAACATAAATAAAATACCAATACATGAAAGCAGAAATGGCCATGCTGGCAAGTAGAAATGTGGAAATGTAATTCCTATGTTAACACGGTCACTCAACTTGAGGGTTAGCTGGATCAAGGCATAAACGTGAGGAAAAGAAGGGCGAAGGGAAATGCTTGCAAAATGGGTATAAGTATGTTTGGAGTTATTGAATGACTTAGAAATGTAGTTTAATATGTTTGAAGGGATAAAATCTCTTAGGAGTGATTGTGGTAATTAAACTAAAAAATCAGTAAAGAAAAACAGGAGATAAGAGTTAAAATAAAATAAAATAAAAGTAAATAAATAAAATAAAATAAAATAAAATAAAATAAAATAAAATAAAATAAAATAAAATAAAATAAAATAAAATAAAATAAAATAAAATAAAATAAAATAAAATAAAATAAAATAATATAAAATAAAATAAAATAAAATAAAATAAAATAAAATAAAATAAAATAAAATAAAATAAAATAAAATAAAATAAAATAAAATAAAATAAAATAAAATAAAATAAAATAAAATAAAATAAAATAAAATAAAATAAAATAAAATAAAATAAAATAAAATAAAATAAAATAAAATAAAATAAAATAAAATAAAATAAAATAAAATAAAATAAAATAAAATAAAATAAAATAAAATAAAATAAAATAAAATAAAATAAAATAAAATAAAATAAAATAAAATAAAATAAAATAAAATAAAATAAAATAAAATAAAATAAAATAAAATAAAATAAAATAAAATAAAATAAAATAAAATAAAATAAAATAAAATAAAATAAAATAAAATAAAATAAAATAAAATAAAATAAAATAAAATAAAATAAAACAAAATAAAATGAAATAAAAATAAAATAAAATAAAATAAAGTAAAATCTGCTTCAGCGGTATAACTTGTACTTAGAGCATTTTGTTAGGCAGATCGCTTTCTACTAGCGGAGCTTCTACTTCCGACTTATACGACAAGAGCAGAGCGAAAGTGGTCTTTCTCTCAAAGAGACGTCACATGGAGTAATAATAGGGTTAACATCCAACCAAAAAATCATTGCAATGGTCTTAGAACAATACCCTTACTACCTTCGATGGATCGTTATTGATTGAATCTGAAATGAGCGTGGTGCTCCTTACTTCCATTGGCTGCGTTTTCTCCAGCTTTTCCGGAAAAAAGTTATTGTGGAGAAACGGGAAACTCAGAAATGCTGTGTGTTGTGCAACAGTGGATGAGGTCAGACCCCCCGAGGAGAGACTCTAACTATTTTCGGGCTAGACAGTTCAATGATGTAGGTCACGCATGACTACGAACTCTGTTGAAGAATACATTAGTATAACCTCATAGCTTTCAGCTTATTGAAGAAAAACTTTAACTTCCGAGTAAGCTAAAGCCACACGACCCTTTTTCCCTCTAGAAGGCATTTCATGCGTTGAAAAATGCAAATTAAAACTGCTTTCAGCTCTCTCTTCCTCATGCAATTTGGAGCGGAAATAAATTTTTCAACACATATCCTGCGTACGACACACATGCCAGAGTCAAATATTACACTTGACGGTGAAGTAAGTTATTTCCGCACACACTTACAGTTAAATGTACATACATATTTTCAACCATTTAGTGCATTCCGAGACGAGCGCAGAAGCAACTGGCGAATGCAGTGAAGCAGTCGAGCAATGCGTGGCAAAATACGCTGACATGTCGTGACAAGTTGGTGGAAGCAAGGAGATGTGACGATGTGAAGTTGTAATGAGTAATATGCATGTTGTTGAAATGCATGAAGCAATTTTCAAAATTTAGCGGAAGCCTAAATGTAGGCAATGAGGAGGTTAGCTAATGAATGCGAGCCTTAGGAGGGCATTTAAGGCTGTGTGAGGAAGGGATTGGAATACAAATAATGATTTAGATGAATATTCGTTTATTTAGGAACAAAATGGAAAAAATTCTTTTAACTGAAAAATGATAATTGAATAATAAATAACACTAAAAAAAAATCTATAATATAATATATAAAAAAAAATATAAATAACGAAAAATTAAAAAAAGAAATTTAGATTAGGGCAGAAAAGTTTCAATTTTAATAAATAAATATTAGCAATTAATTTTATTAAAAAAAAAAATGAAAATGAAAATGTCATCGGCAAATGCATTATCAAAAATTATTTTGTACAGAAATATTAACTGTGGCACTGATATTTGACTTTTTGGTAAAAATTATAAATAAAAAATTAGGTTCTATAAGTAAACATTTGAATTGAGTAACTAATCAAGATATTTAGGAAAAAATTATTGCATTTGTTGTTAAATATTTAAAAAAAGGATATATGTATTAAGGGGGGAGACTCATGTAAATGCCTCGAAATCGGTCATTTTTTAATATATTTTTTTACAGTGATAAAATAATTTAATTGCTTAGAACTTTTAACACAACTTTATTTAACATTTTAAGATTACAAAAAAAATTTCTTTTTTTTTTAAGTCGAAATGGTGGCTCAGCATGATGTCTCGTAGGCTGCCTCTAACGCGAGGTCCGAGACTGCTCCATTTGTCACTCATCAACCGTTGATCTGAAACACCAAAAAAATTTTTTTTTTTTCAGGACATATAAACGGAAAGGATAAACCTATAAAATTATAAATAAACGGATAAAATCCAATACAAAATCAGCGTTAAAAAAAGTTACGATTTTGAGCTATTTTTTTGACCCTTTTGACCCCAAAAAAATAAATAATCAATCAAAAATACCTGAAGTTTTAGGTTTATCCTTCCGGTAGTAATGTAGAGAAAAGCCTCACCAAATTTCAAACAAATCGGTCAATAATTTTCGATTTTTTGAAAATTTTACATGAGTCTCCCCCCTTAAACTGATGAAAAATAATAATTTAATAAATTTATTATTTTTATTTTAGTAAATTATTTTTATTTTAGTAATTTCTTTTTTTTTTTTTATTACAGAAAATTAATTAAAAAATATATGAATAAAACTAATACAAATTTTGAATTTTTATTGAAATTTTAGGAAGTGGTTGAAAGTGATGGCTTTCTGCTTCTCTCTTCTTCTGCATTAATTTATTGTAAATACAAAAAAATAAACAAAAAAAGATAATTAAATTGAATTTAGAAATTAAGTTTTCGATTTTCAAGTCAAATTTTGCTGCAAAGCTTACCCTCATGACTAGCTACATATGCACTATATATGTATATACGCATGCTCACGTATATATGAACGAAATAAATTACCGTAATTTGCCAAACACTGCTGTGAGCCACAAAGTGAAAATATGTAATGCGCATACTTTGCTAGAAACTTTATTCTTATTTTTATTTTTCATTTCAATTTTTTTACTTTTCAGCGCCAAGCGTACATGGCGTATGAGTAACCTAAGAAGATGAAAACGAAATTTAGTTTGACTGAGCATAGAACCTTTGACATACATAGTGATGCATATAAATATATTTTAAAAATAATTTATATACCATACCAACTTGTATGCATATCAGCAGATAAGCATAGAAATTCTCACCAGTAAACTTCAATATGCACAAATATGCTACTCATTTCCGGTTGTTTACAAAAATGGTTATTGTTTTTTCGGTGGTACTTATGTATTATATGCTGCTGTCACATATGTACGTACGTATTCATTTAATTTTAACATTTTAAGATTTTCACTTGTTGTTGATATTTACTGCAGCTGACTCTTGGCAGCCAACTTATCGATTGCTGACTTGGAAAATGCAAGTCTTGCAGTCATTTAACTGTTATACAAGCAACCTTTCAAATATCTATCAGGAAACATTTTTGGTTTCTTACATATAAAAAATAGTAAACATCTCAGAACTAATTTAGCTGACATTTTCTAATGAATTTAAATTCTACTTTATTTCCTTATTTTATTTAATTTTTTATCTTATTTTTTAATTAAATTAATTTTAAATAATTTTACTTTAACTTATTTAAATTTTATTTTAACTTATTTTATTTTAATTCATTTCATTTCCTTTAATTTCATTTCATATTATTTTGCTTTATTTATTTTTTTTTTATTTTACATTATTTTATTTTATTTTGTTTTTTGTTATTTTATTTTATTTTTTTAATTTATATTATTTTGTTTTATTTTATATTATTTGATTTTATTTTATTTTAGTATATTTTATTTTTGTTATATTATCTCATTTAATTTATTTTATTTTAATTTATTTTTATTTAATTTGTTTTATTTTAGTTTATATTATGTTGCTTTATTTAATTCAATTTAATTTAATTTTGTTATTATTTTATTTTACTTATTTTTTTATTTTATTTTATTTTATTTCATTTGGAATTATTTTATTTTATGTTATTGTATTTTATTTTACTTTATTTTGTTTTATTTTATTTTATTTTTTGATATTACTTATTTAATTTTTTAAAATTTTATTTTTTTAATGGAAATTAAATTTTATATTTCTATAAAAATATTTTTATTTTAATTTAGTTTAGTTTATTCAAGTTTACTTAATATCAATTTCATTTATTTTAGTTTATTTATTTAATTTAATTTAATTTTATTTAAAATTTTTAATTTAATTTTTTCTATATTCGGTTATTCTAAATTATTTTCTTTTTTTCTTATTTTCGTTTATTTATTTTTGTTTAATTTTCTTTAGTTTTTTTTTGAACTTAACTTTCGTTTATTAAATTCATTTTTTTTAACATATTTAATGTTTTCTTTTATATTGAAGATTAATATGTTTTTAATTATTTTATCCACATTTGCCTAAGTTAATTTAATTATTTGTATCTGAGTTTTATATTTTTCAATTTATGTAATAGCGTTGAAAATTTAAAAAGCTCTATTTAGTTCTCTAGGTAAATGATGAAGTTAAAATTCCTTTGACTGCCCCTAAAATTAGGCCATATTTTGTTATTAGAATATATCAAATATAATTTGCTAAAATGGTATGATATGAGCGCGGTGTGCTCGTACATATCTGTATATATCTTTATGTATATCCGTAATGAAAAATAATGTAATAGAAAGACGCACAGAAAATATTTTAAAAATTGTACGAAAATTTTATGGCGTTGAAACGTGTTGACATTTTGTTTGACTAGCGCGCATCCCGCCATTTGCTCTTTTTTTATTTTTATCGCAATTGCGTGTCTCTATTTTTGGTTAGGAGCCGCAAACTAAAGAGTCGCCAAGTAAATGCAAAGTAGCGAGTAATTTTTTTATATTTTTGTAAATATATTTGTATTTTATATATATATGTTGTAAACCAATGTATCGCTTTGTTAATGGCGTGAGTACGTTGATGCTATAAAAATGGAGACCGCAAAATTTAAAGCGACCAAGCAGGCAAGGCAAAACAGCTTCTGGGCCTCTTCTTATATACTTACAATATATACATACATTTGTCATAACTCACGGTGAGTTTAAAGCATTTTCCTTTTCTTCTTTTAACCAGTAGAAAAAGCAACAGCGAGTAGATGAAAAGTTATGCACATTATTTAATGGCATTGCCTGGGGTGGAGTGGAAACACTTTTTGTACGTTTTACTTTCTACGCAGCATCATTTTAGGCATTTTTGTGCCTTTACTTTCGCGACCAAGTGACCTGAGTTGACCGTATTTAAGTTGTCTATTAAATTTTTGTTATCTCATTTTTTCACTTGCAATTTATTTTATTGCCTTTTAGCATCGTTTAACGGTCATTAGCGTAGGAGACTCATTATTAGAAATAACATAATAAACAATGTGATAGGAGAAGCAAATAATTTAGAATGTTTTTAATGGAAAACAACTTTATTAAAATTAAATATAGAAAGTATAAAATTTAGTTCAAGAAACTGTTTAAATAAAATTCAATATTACACCAATAAATATAAAATAAAATTAACTAAAATAAAAACAAATAAAATAAAATAAAATAAGATAAAATAAAATAAAATAATTTTAAATAAAACAAAATAAAATAAAATATAATAATATAAAAAACATAAACTAAAATATTATTAAATCAAATAAAATAAAACAAAATAAAATGAAATGATTTAAAATAAAATAAAATAAAATAAAATAAAATAAAATAAAATAAAATAAAATAAAATAAAATAAAATAGAATAAAATAAAATAAAATAAAATAAAATAAAATAAAATAAAATAAAATAAAATAAAATAAAATAAAATAAAATAAAATAAAATAAAATAAAATAAAATAAAATAAAATAAAATAAAATAAAATAAAATAAAATAAAATAAAATAAAATGAAATAAAATAAAATAAAATAAAATAAAATAAAACAAAATAAAATAAAATAAAATAAAATAAAATAAAATAAAATAAAATAAAATAAAATAAAATAAAATAAAATAAATTAAAATAAAATAAAATAAAATAAAATAAAATAAAATAAAATAAAATAAAATAAAATAAAATAAAATAAAATAAAATAAAATAAAATAAAATAAAATAAAATAAAATAAAATAAAATAAAATAAAATAAAATAAAATAAAATAAAATAAAATAAAATAAAATAAAATAAAATAAAATAAAATAAAATAAAATAAAATAAAATAAAATAAAATAAAATAAAATAAAATAAAATAAAATAAAATAAAATAAAATAAAATAAAATAAAATAAAATAAAATAAAATAAAATAAAATAAAATAAAATAAAATAAAATAAAATAAAATAAAATAAAATAAAATAAAATAAAATAAAATAAAATAAAATAAAATAAAATAAAATAAAATAAAATAAAATAAAATAAAATAAAATAAAATAAAATAAAATAAAATAAAATAAAATAAAATAAAATAAAATCAAATAAAAAAAAAAAATAAAATAAAATAAAATAAAATAAAATAAAATAAAATAAAATAAAATAAAATAAAATAAAATAAAATAAAATAAAATAAAATAAAATAAAATAAAATAAAATAAAATAAAATAAAATAAAATAAAATAAAATAAAATAAAATAAAATAAAATAAAATAAAATAAAATAAAATAAAATAAAATAAAATAAGGTAAAATAAAATAAAATAAAATAAAATAAAATAAAATAAAATAAAATAAAATAAATAAAAATTAAATTAAATTAAATGAAGTAAAATAAAATAAAATAAAATAAAATAAAATAAACTAAAATAAAATAAAATAAAATAAAATAAAATAAAATAAAATAAAATAAAATAAAATAAAATAAAATAAAATAAAATAAAATAAAATAAAATAAAATAAAATAAAATAAAATAAAATAAAATAAAATCAAATAAAATAAAATAAAATAAAATAAAATAAAATAAAATAAAATAAAATAAAATAAAATAAAATAAAATAAAATAAAATAAAATAAAATAAAATAAAATAAAATAAAATAAAATAAAATAAAATAAAATAAAATAAAATAAAATAAAATAAAATAAAATAAAATAAAATAAAATAAAATAAAATAAAATAAAATAAAATAAAATAAAATAAAATAAAATAAAATAAAATAAAATAAAATAAAATAAAATAAAATAAAATAAAATAAAATAAAATAAAATAAAATAAAATAAAATAAAATAAAATAAAATAAAATAAAATAAAATAAAATAAAATAAAATAAAATAAAATAAAATAAAATAAAATAAAATAAAATAAAATAAAATAAAATAAAATAAAATAAAATAAAATAAAATAAAATAAAATAAAATAAAATAAAATAAAACAAAATCAAATAAAATAAAATAAAATAAAATAAAATAAAATAAAATAAAATAAAATAAAATAAAATAAAATAAAATAAAATAAAATCAAATAAAATAAAATAAAATAAAATAAAATAAAATAAAATAAAATAAAATAAAATAAAATAAAATAAAATAAAATAAAATAAAATAAAATAAAATAAAATAAAATAAAATAAAATAAAATAAAATAAAATAAAATAAAATAAAATAAAATAAAATAAAATAAAATAAAATAAAATAAAATAAAATAAAATAAAATAAAATAAAATAAAATAAAATAAAATAAAATAAAATAAAATAAAATAAAATAAAATAAAATAAAATAAATAAAAATTAAATTAAATTAAATGAAGTAAAATAAAATAAAATAAAATAAAATAAAATAAAATAAAATAAAATAAAATAAAATAAAATAAAATAAAATAAAATAAAATGGAATAGAATAAAATAAAATAAAATAAAATAAAATAAAATAAAATAGAATAAAATAAAATAAAATAAAATAAAATTAAATCAAATAAAATAAAATAAAATAAAGTGAAATAAAATAAAATGAAATAAAATTAAAGAAGCTAAAATAAAATTGAATAAAGTTAAATAAAGTAAAATAAAATAAAACAAAATAAAATAAAATGAAGCAAAACAAAATAATATACAAAAATTAAAAATAATAATATTGGATAAAGTATTTTTTGCTGCAAGTTTTTTATACCGTTGTTTGTTTACACAATAATAATACCTGTGCAAATAGCAAATACAGGTAATTAAAAATTGTGCTCAAGGGCTTGAGACTAAGTAACAAACATAGCAAGTATAAGCAAAATAAAGACATGTGTTTACTTATAAACATACAGATATATATATACATGTAATGAAAATAATATGGAAAAAATACTAATATTTACACATTTGCTCGACAGAAGCATTTATTTTTTATGTAAATGAAAACAATGCATTTAGCATGTAGGTATGTGTACATAAATATGTTTAGTTACTAAAGTAAATACTCATCCGACTTGGCAACTTTGACATTGACGCAGGAAATTTCACTTTTTTCTTCAGCCATAAAATGGAAGGAAAAAGGCGGAGATTTTCTATTTGCTTTTCTGCAATTGTTTTCCTTTTGTTGATATTTCTTCGCGCTTGAGAGAGTGAAATAATGAGAAAAAGTGTTATTTGTAATTATGAAATGTAAAAAACAAAAATAAAAATAAAGGTAATAAAAAAATATGCAAAAACTTATGCAATGTGAGAAGCTGAAAGTAAAAGTTCTTTTTATAAGTTAAATAATTTTTGTAAGAAAAAATGATTAACTTAAATAAAATTGAAGACTTTGGAAGCGAAAAGCCTAACAACAAAAATTGAAAATAGTAATATTGTAATTTTACTTAGCTAAAGGACTGTGAACGTTTATTTTTTGTGAATTCCTGAAACCCTAAGCAGCTCTTGACTTCTTCTGTGACCCCCATAGGTGAAAATCTGAGCGACCTAATTCATTGGGATTTATTATTTTTGAGCATTGACGAAAGTATTCTTCTCAACCGATCCTGCAGACATCGTTCACTGCACGGAGCGATTCTTACCGAAAGCCGAAAGTCTTCCAGACCACAGATTTCCATTAGTCATTAGAACCATTGAATACTGAACTTGTTAAATCGTTTTATGAAGAGACGTGAGTGACAAGAAGCCAGAGCTTGGTCTAAGAGCTGAGGTAGAGCTTGGCTATATCCAAGATCTTTGCAGATAAATGCTCGTTTTGCTCTTTCTCGGCTGCATTTCTGCTACCAATTTTAAATATTTAACAATTTTGAAAAAATTGATGGATTTTTCATTCGGTATCTCCATTTCAAGGTATACATAACGTAGGTATTTATTGTAAAAAATCCCACCCACCAACCATAGCTGCCAGCCATTGGTATAAATATCCGAAGGTATGAAAATGTGAAAAATGGAATGCAATAAGACTTTAACTGAGTCACATTCATGTATAAATATAAATATTTATATGCAAAAGTAGGATATTTATGCAAGTGACTTTAGGGTATACGCATTTAATAAATATTTTACAGCCTACTTGATGATGAAGAGGAGGAGGTAGAGAGGGAGGAGAGAGAGAGAGAGAGAGGGAGGAGAGAGAAAGGGAGAGAGGAAGGGGGCGAAAGAGAGCCATATAGTGTCAGAGGTGTCAGCACTTCCGCTAGTGCTTTATAAAAACGTACATATGTGTGCACATAAAATATTAACACAACACTTGTCACTTGCATACAAACAGGCGCAAAGGGCAATACATTTTTTAAACTACGCACATCTGCGAACACATGTACCTAGAAGGAGAGTGAGCGAGCGACTGAATGAGATAGTCTCTGGTACAATAAGCCAAATGTGTTAAAAGTTTTATGAGGGAAAACAAAAATACGTATGAGTGCGTAAGTTGCAAAGAGTACGGAAGTACATAAGGGAGTGCATATATGGCATAACATATTTTATGAAAAATTAAAAGTTTTCAAAATTTATAATTTTTTATTTTAATTTTAAGTTTTCTCTTCTTCCTCACTTATTTGCTTTAAATGCAGTTATATGTATGTTTGAGCATTATACATGTTTTTTACTTGCTCTTGTATTTTATTTTTTATTTTTTCGTCTTTATTTTGAATTATTCCTTCAATTAATTTCTTTATTATAATTAAATTTAATTTTTGTTATATTAGATTTTTTTTAGTAATATATTTTATTTTCATTTATTAATTACAGGTGTTGTTGCTGTCTGCCAGTTATTTTTATGTATCATTATCTATTTAACATGAATTTTTTCTTTTTTCTTTCCTTGCGCTAAAACATTCAGTCACATTTTCTACGGTGCTCATACTGACGCCTGAAAATATGCAACAGCGATTATTTTGTTGTGAATAAACGAGCTCGCCACGCTTACTATCGCATATAAATGGATTGCACAATATGCTTTTAATTAGCTTCACTCACTTGCTCATTAATATATTTAGTTATTACAGATAAAATACATACATACATTGTACATTGTATTGGATGAGTGCATAAGTTCGTGCCCGATTCCGCTGGATGCCGTACGAATTGTTTGAGAGTGGCGCTCGTGAAAGAAATATATACATATTATATATCGTTGGAAAGGTGACAGTCCGAGCTGTAAATCAAGCATAAAATAACTTCATTTTGATTTGAGTTGCTTAGTGAAAAGACGCATGGAAGATGAACAACGAAAAAGATCATATGCGTCATATTATGTTATACAAATTCCGCAAAGGAAAGACAGTGGGCGCTGCAACTAAAGATATTTGCGAAGTTTATTTGGACCGTGCTCCAGCACTCCGCACAGTAAAGAAATGGTTCGTGAAATTCCGTTCTGGAGATTTTAACCTCGAAGATCAACCTCGCAGTGGACGGCCTTCTGAGCTTGATGACGATGTTCTAAGGACTTTAGTTGCGAATAACTCACGTATTTCGACGGAAGAGGTTGCCAGTGAATTGAACGTCAACAAATCAACTGCGTTTCGTCGTTTAAAAAAGGTTGGGTTCACTTTGAAGCTCGATACATGGGTGCCACATCAGTTGAGAGAAAAGAACAAAGTGGACCGTATGTCAACAGCAATTTCTTTGCTTCGACGGATCAAAAACGAACCTTTTCTGGATCGGCTCGTGACTGGTGATGAAAAATGGGTCCTGTACAACAATGTTCAACGCAAAAGAACATGGAAACAGGCACACGAAGGGGCGGAACCGATGTCGAAAGGTGGATTGCATCCGATGAAGGTACTGCTGTGCATTTGGTGGCCAGCTAGAGAAACGATCACTGCCAACAAGTATTGTCAGCAATTGGTCGAATTGAAAAAAGCAATTGATGAAAAACGTCCGAATTTGGCCAATCGCAAAGGAGTTCTTTTCCATCAT
Source organism: Ceratitis rosa (assembly GCA_037013455.1). Classification (NCBI taxonomy): domain Eukaryota; kingdom Metazoa; phylum Arthropoda; class Insecta; order Diptera; family Tephritidae; genus Ceratitis; species Ceratitis rosa. Next base: position 11,279,668 of record JAWMAG010000013.1, on the reverse strand, counting down.
GACAACGCCAGGCCACATGTTGCAAAACCGACCCTGGCCAAACCGAAGGAGATGAATTGGGAAATCATGCCGCATCCCCCATATTCACCCGACATTGCACCTTCTGATTATCATTTGTTTCGATCGCTGCAGAACAATTTGAATGGAAAAAAATTTAAAAATGTGGAAGACGTCAAAAACCACCTTGACACCTTTTTCAACGAGAAACTGCGCGATTTCTATGAATCAGGCATCCGTAAATTGGTTGAACGTTGGGAGTGGATTGCCGAACATGATGGCGAATACATAATTGATTAATAAAAGCGCTTTCTTCAAAAAATTTCAATTTTAGTTTGCACTTGAAATCGGGCACGAACTTATGCACTCATCCAATACATATAAATTTGGATTTTTTTTGTCACTTTGTTGTTTCCATTTAATTTTTTTGCCGAAATTTTTGTAAAAAGCTTAATAATTAATCCTGTTTTGTGAGCTTTTGCAAGTTTTTATGTGGTATGAAGGCACTGAGGGTTAAGCTTAAGGTGAAAAATGAAAGCTTCGCAGTATTTTAATATTTAAAGTGTAAACTATGAATGTTCACCTGACAATGTGGCAAGCAAAAAAATAATTAAATCAATGCAAATATAATTGATAAATTAAAGAAAAATAATAATAATAAAAATATAAGAAACAAAATAATTACATATGCATACAAATAAATAAACAAACAAAAATTATAATTAAATAAAAAAATGAATAAAGTGAAAAAATAAGAATTAGTGCGCATGTAGCCTAAAAGTATGTAATGGTTTTGTTTCATATGCATGAAATCAATATAATTTAAAAGTTGCCTACATCTGAGCATACTTCACCCAAGACACACACCTTATAATGAAATGAGTTAGAAAATGGAATTTTGTGTGTTGAATAGTTCAGATGAAAGGGTCTCCTAACACAATTTAATTAGAAAATATGGTTTTTATGACGAATCTTTGTTTCATGAAAAAAATACAATCGAAAAGGTTCGAAGTCCCTGCCGAAGGAGGACAGATGTTTGATCAGATCAGGATTCTGGATTTGCATCCCTTTCTCACGAGTTTCACTACGCAATGCTAACCATACTAAGCTATTACAGATTATAGTCTGACAGAAATTATAACTAAACTTTTTCCACCAATATTTCCTTTGCCTTTTCAAGCGCTTGGTCTAGGGCGAGCTCCTCTTCTGTATCAAAAACATGCTGAGCTAAAGAAACACTGTGTCTCAAACTGGTATTAGTGAAAGTGTTCTTCCCTAATGTCACCCCATTGTCAGCTACCGAAGTAGCTTGTAGATAACCGATTGGACTACTAGTTTCGTAGTTTTATATCACGGCGAATCTTATATGATATTCCCTTATGTAGGTTAACATGGATTTGGGAATGCCCTTTTTCGCAAACCATAATTTCCACCAGAAATCTGAAATGCGCAACAGTATAGTCGAAAGCAGAGACGTTCAATTATCAAAAGTCTACTAAATTTCAATTTGCCTGTGAATGTCCAGGAAAATTTTTAAAGGTAAATTGATAAAGCGGAGCTGGGTTCCAATAGTAAATTTTTCTAATAGTGCAGATGGAGGAAGGTTAAGCTGCATGAGATAAACTATGATTTGGGTTCAGCTATCCACAGATAGAGCTAAGAGGTTCAACGACTAATGCTAATGCGTTGGGCCCAGTGGTGATTGGACACTAGCAAAAATCCGGTTATATATTAGGTCAAGTAAATGGTTCGTTCGGTTTTTCTCTAAGAGATAGCTCGGAGGCGGCTTAGTATAAACTGTAGGTCCCTCCCTTTGTTGTAAAAGCATCCAGACGCAAAACGACAGAGAGGGGAAAAGGCTTACACGCTTTTATTTATTCGGCTGACATTACTCAAGCGGTGCCAGCGTCTATGCAGTCCATAAGAATATACCACAACAACAATAATATAAAGAAGGATAAAAACTGCATAGCATTTAATTTACTCCACACTTTTAAATTAACTAAAAACTCAATTTCAACTTCAACAAAATTTCCTTTACCAAACTATCATCGAATGGAACGATTCATTTCCGAAGAGAAAACTATGATTTCAACTGAAACATAAATTTGAGTTACACAAACATAAATCTGTCGACGCTTAATGCCGAAAATTATGTGCCAAGCTGGCCA
>JAWMAG010000013.1:11242500-11275000 GCA_037013455.1 Ceratitis rosa | reverse complement strand
TAAAATAAAATAAAATTAAATAAAATTAAATAAAATTAAATAAAATAAAATTAGATTGAATGAAAAAAGAAATAAAAATAAATAGAATAAAATAAAATGAAATAAAATAAAATAAAATAAAATAAAATAAAATAAAATAAAATAAAATAAAATAAAATAAAATAAAATAAAATAAAATAAAATAAAATAAAATAAAATAAAATAAAATAAAATAAAATAAAATAAAATAAAATAAAATAAAATAAAATAAAATAAAATAAAATAAAATAAAATAAAATAAAATAAAATAAAATAAAATAAAATAAAATAAAATAAAATAAAATAAAATAAAATATATAAATAAAAAAATGTGCAAGGCGTATAATAATTGAGTGAACGAATAGTTGTCATATTTAAAGAATTCATATGCCCAGTGTTGTGAGTGGGGCGATGAATGGAAAGGATGATACAAAGTGTAGCAAAAATAGTTAGAAATTGACTTTTTAAATGATACTCAAAGAGAGTAATTTTTTTGAAAGCTTTCGACTTCGATTTTCAATTAGAAATAGGTACACAAAATTCAAAAAAAAAATGAGCGAAATATTTAATTTATATTTTAATTAGACTGCCATTCCGGTAGATGTCACCTTTGAAGCGATAATTTTTTGACATTTGACAAGTAAAAACTAAACGAGTAATACAACTTATATACTGAAAGTATTAAAATTCACTCACTCTGCTAGAGTTATTCTATTCCATTGATTTCTCTACGGAACTTGAGACCATTTGCACCTTTATACCGGAAAAATATTAATTTTAAAACTAATTTCGTTGAAGAAAAAATTATTAGAATACGAAACGTATTTTTTTTTAAATAAAGTAAATAAAAAAAATAATAATTTTAGTTCTGCAACTCAGGCATGCAGTTCAACGACTTAGTTCTCTGGTGGTATAATTTTCCTTCCAAAGGGAGTATCTATTATCTCACTTATTTCAAATCAAAGATCGAGTGATTAGCATTTTTTTTATTAGATTTCATATAAAAAATTGTGTGTATTTTTTGTCGAAAAATATCAAAAATTTAATTTTCTATTATACCTATGATATCCTCCCCAACAAAAGTTAAATAAATCTTGTAGTCAATTAACAAAATGTGCAAATATTTAAAACAAATTTCACTCAAACAAACTACCACAAACACACACACACAACCACAAGTTATTCTCTATTAAATTACTGCGTGTTAAATTAAAAATAAACCAAAAGCATAATATGTAGTCTGCAATTAGGCGCGCAGACAATGACAAACTATTTTCTTTATTTATCACCAACGCCTCAAATAAAATATGCAAAGAACAAATATTTGGACAGCATTTGATTTAGGCAAATGTCTGTGAAAATTCACAAAAATACATATACGAATTTGATAAATGTATGCATTAGGGTGTTCGCAATGATCGAGTGATTAGCAGTATAAGTTATAAGTCGAAAGGCAAGGTTGGTCGAACAACGACTCGAACTCCGGCACTCTGCTATTGCGACCGTCAATCCAAAATCCTTCCACAAAAAACCTTCCATAAAATGGATGAGTACAGCTCCATTTTTTACGCGATATTGTAGGTACTCTGCAGCACATCAGCAGCGCGTCTGAAAAGATGTGCGTTAAAAAATAGAGTAAATGTGGTGCGAAAACGATCCATGCTTGCTTGAACTACCGACTCTGCTGCACGATTATGTTGATCGAATTTTGGACGCAGTGCGCTATAATAAACAAAGAACATAAAGATTAATATTAAAATTGCCTGCTTGAAAAATAGTTGAATAGATTCTGTGCATTTAAAATGGCTCACCCTGTTATAAATTAATTTGCTGTCATTTCTTTATTGACAAGATGAAATCATAACAGGAATTGTGCGCGAATAATATTTATTTTGGCACTCACACATATACAAACACAAACAAATAGAAACAAGTAAACCGAAATATAATTTACTAAAGAGCATATATACATATATAGCATATATACGTAATATATAGGAATTTTTATGCCAGTGTGTTGGAGCTTGTAATTCTATAATTGTAGTGGGCAAATGTCCAATATTTAATGATGAATGTCTGTTAATGTCAGTGAGACACGTGAGTGAACCACGGACCAGTGGTGCTCGCAGATAGAAGATTTTGGTATGAAAAAGTCTGAGTCACGAGTTTTCTGCCTTTCATGTACATAAAATGTTCTCTTGGCTTTAGTATAAAGTTTTAGGTATGAAAATGCTAGAAGAAAAAGAGTTGGACACATCAAAATTTATACCTATCGGGTGAGAATGACGAGTTAATTTAGGCTTGTCCGTGTCTCAGTCCTCTGTATGTCTGTCTGACTGTAAATCTGTCCGCGTGTTTGTATGCAAACTAGTCGTTTAAGTAAGAATAGTTTCTTTGATGTTAGTCTAAGAGGTCGAAGGTGCTGGAAAGAAAATCGGTGAAGAGGTTCATTTAATTCATAATCTGTTTTACATGACTTTAATAGTAAAGGTCTAAACTGCCTAGATACACGAGTTGGAAGATTAAAGTTTACCGCAGAAAAGAGCCATCAACTGCAAAAGTGTTATTTTTTATATAGAGTTACCATACAACCAATTTGCTCAGATGGGAAGATTTTTGGTAAAAAAAAAATTTTCGTAAAAAAAATTCATTTAAAAGCATGGGATTTGGTATACAAATAAACATTGAACACCAAAAATCATCGATATCAGAAAGCTTCTTCATGTAGCCCACATATTACTTTAGACTTTACATAAAAATCCGTGAAAAGAATCTGAGAGCGTGAAATTTTGGAAAATCCCCAAACAATTTTTCAGAGCTGAGAATTAATATTTAATCCTAAAATGAAATACGTGTATGGTAAATGTGACAAGATCATGAAAGATATAAAGAATTCGGCATAACTTTTTTCTTGTTTCTTTTTTGTTTTTTTTTTTTTGGAATTTTTTTCACCACAATTTTTCTTAATTGAAAATAATTTCGAATGAAGCCCATATTGCATATTTATATTTACAACCTTTTTTTTTGGCATTTTTCTGATAGTTTGGCAATTTGATCTGTGTAGAAGCTTTGTGGTTTATCGGCGAAGAACTTGAACAAATGCTTTTCCGTGGCCTTTTGGATGGACCAACAATCAACAAAGTTTTTGTAGAGACCAAAAAACAAATGGCAGTCAGATGGTTTATTACTTTATGAGAGATGCATTAAAACATCGCAACAAAACTCTGGGTTTATCGTTTCGACAGTTAGGAGCAGCTCATAATGGACAATTCTCCTTCTATCACACCCGCCAAATGCTTGTCATCATTGACAGCAATGTCGGTTTTGAAGTCATTTGAGGGTTATTTTTTTCGATTCGGATTCCAATTTCAATCATTCGCCCGGATATGTAGCTTTAAAAATGTTTCGAGTTTGTCGCTTCGAAAAAGTAATTCGATTTATCAAAGTTTTGTTTTAGTTACATCATGTAGGAATAACAAAATCACGCTTGTTTCTTATATTAAATTAGGCGTGTCTTTATTGGTATTTAAATAGCAACTGTCTTGTTGGTCTTCTCTCTGGTATGCCTCTTGTTCTTTCGTCCAGTTGGATGGTTATATTCCAGGGTAGTCTTAAGTTAGTATTGTGTTAGTAGTAATCTCTTTTAGTGATGTCCGTCCGCTTCGAGCTATCGGTCCGTGTATTTCTGCTGAAAACGTGTTTATTGACAGTTTTTCGGTTGAGTGACTCAGTAAGTTGTGAGCGCTCGTCAAAGATGGACACCAACAAAGAGAAAATTCGCTAAATTTTACAATTTTTCTTCGATCAAAGCGAAAAAGCAGCCAAAGCGGCAGAATAAATTAATTTAGTTTATGGGCCCGATGCTGCAAATGAACGTGTAGCACAAAATTGGTTTGCTAGGTTCCGTTCCGGTAAATTCGATGTCAAAGATGCAACACGCGTCGGGAGGCCTGTCGTCGAAAACTGCGATAAAATCATGGAAATAGGAGAAACAGACCATCACGTGAGCACTTATTTAATTGTTGAAGAACTAAAGATAAGCCAGAAAACCGTTTCGAACCATTTGCATAACCTTGGATTCAAAAAGAATCTCGATGTTTGGGTGCCACACGAACTAACGCAGAAAAACAAGTTGGACCGAATTTCCATCTGCGAATCGCTGCTGAATCGCAACAAAACTGACCCATTTCTGAAGCGTTTAGTGACTGACGATGAAGGTGTCCTAATGTACCCACCTTATAATCCGGACTTGGCACCTGATGTTTTTTTTGTGAGGGTTTTATTTCATGTCAGAAATACACTCGGAGCGGTTGACATTCCCTGCCGAGGGGCGACCGCAATTAGAAAATTTAGCTTCATTTTTTTATAAATTAATTTCCTAACTTTTTGGATATTAGTATGACACCAGAATTTGAACCCATGATAGAGGTACAAAAAAGTGATTAATTATGTTTCTAAAGCGTTCCTTATTACTTCTAACATTATGGTCGGCGTCATTTTTCAACAAATATAATTCCCTCTGTGACTTTTTGAGTACATAATGATGTCTAAACAATTTCTTATATTATGAATACTCGAAATTTTTATTTTTAAAGTACCCATTCTTGCCAAAAGTGAGTTCCATTGCTGCTCAAAATTTTCTTGTGGAAATTGGGATCGGTGGCCATCTTGTTTTGGCTCCATTCAACGAACGTGCGAAACGCTTAGTGCTCGTTCGGAGTCAACTCTTGTACGAGTTGAGTTTTGTAGGCCTGTAAGCCAATATATATATACCTATATGTATGCAACTATTTCATGCCTGAAATACACTCGAAGTGCTTGACATCCCCTGTCGAGGGGCGTTCGCAATTTGAAGCTTCAATTTTGGATGTTGGTCGAACATGGACTCGAACTCCGGCCTTCCCAATGGCGGTCGATTATGTTGATCGAATTTTGGACGCAGGGCGCTATAATGAACAAAGAACATAAAAATTAATATTAAATAATGTTTTGGTTATTAATTTTTTATAGAACTCTGCGAACCTGCTTGAAAAATAGTTGTATAGATTCTGTGCATTTAAAATGGCTCACCCTGTTATAAATTAATTTGCTGTCATTTCTTTATTGACAAGATGAAATCATAACAGGAATTGTGCGCGAATAATATTTATTTTGGCACTCACACATACAAACACAAGCAAATATAAACAAATAAACCGAAATATAATTTACTGAATACTTGTGGAGCATAGTAATATATGACATATTTGGTGGAAATTTTTATCCCATATACTGGTGCTTATATTATAGTGGCAAATGTCCAATATTTAATGATGAATGTCTGTTAATGTCAGTGAGACATGTGAGTGAACTAAGGAACAGTGGTACTCGCAGATAGAAGTTTTTGGTATTAAAAAGTCTGAGTCACGAGTTCTCTGTCTTTCATGTACATAAAATGGTCTAATAGCTTTAGTATAAAGTTTTAGGTATGAAAATGCTAGAAGAAAAAGAGTTGGACACATCAAAATTTAAATCGATCTATACTAGTCGCTCAAGAGATAAGAATAGTTTCTTTGATGCTAGAAAGTGAGTCTGAGATGACGAAGGTGCTGGAAAGAAAATTGGCGAAAAGGTTCTTTAATTCATAATCTGTTTTACATGACTTTAATAGTGAAGGTCTAAACTGCCTATATACATGAGTTGGAACATTAAAGTTTACCTCAGAGAAGAGCCATCAACTGCAAATTGATCCATTAAGAAGTTTCACTACGAAAAATGCGACCAATATTTCTCTACGACTTGCGAGAGTACTAACATTTAGAAACTATAAACGGTTGGTATTGTAGAGTTCCATCGGAGTTGGCTTAATGCAAATAGTAAAAATTATTTTTGAACAGACTCTAACTCATCGGTAAAAATTCCAGTTTTTGATAAAGCCAAAAGCATTTTTAGCTTTCAATTTTACTTTGATATTGATACGAATATGGAACTTGAGCATAGAGCCCCTCATAACCCCCAAATCAACAAAGTTGTACACTTGTTCTAGATTATGGTAATTAATTGTATAAGAAGAAGGTTGAACAAGTCTTAGTGAAAGTCACCGACCATTTTTTCAAATTTTTATTTTAAAATCTTAATTTTGTTAAAAAATTTGCTGTTTTACGTGCATAAAAAGTGTTATTTATTATATATAGTTACCATACAACCAATTTGTTCAGATGAGAGGTTTTGGATCAAAAATCCGTAAAAAAAATTCATTTAAAAGCATGAGATTTGGTATACAAATAAACATTGAACACCAAAAATCATCGATATCGGAAAACTTCTTCATGTAGCCTACAAACTACCGATTTTTTTCAGATGAGATACTTTACATAAAAAATCCGTGAAAAGAATCCGAGAGAGTGAAATTTTGGAAAATACCCAAATAATTTTTCTGGGCTGAGAACTAATATTTAATCCTAAAATGAAATACCATAAATGTGAAATATTTGAAGAATTTGGCATGACTTTTTTCTTGTTTTTTTTTTTTGTTTTTTTGTTTTTTTTTTGGTATTTTTTTCACCAGAATTTTTCTTAAGGGGTTACATACAGTTCATGGGCCAAAAAAAGCGAATTTTTAAGAATTTTTTTTGAGAAGTATTTAGAATTTATGGATTCAAAAAGTTTCCATACTTATTATCGTATTATTCAGCAATATTTTAATCCTTATAACTAGTAACAATATTTCTCTGGAGAAGAGCTACAGCTGATCTCCAGGAGGTCCTCTGAAAAAAGACGTCTTGCGGTGATCACTCTATCTCTGAACTGGATCATCTGAAATAAAAAAAACTAAACAGATTTCACTAAATAAATGTTAAATCGATTGATTAATCATGAAGGAATAAACAAACAAATATTTTTTGTCAAATTGGCATCATTTAAATTGTTTATAAAAAAAAAGTATTTATCGGAAAAATAAAACCTTAGATTAATCACTGAAAAATATATTCAAAAAGCTTGTGTTAAACCTTTAGACAAATCGGTTCAGCCGTTTTCGAGTTATAGTGGTCACCGCACTTTGAAAACACCATTCTGAGAAAAACGCGTTTAAAGTTATACTTACCCATACCATACTTCCAAGCGCTCCGAGACGTCTTTACAAATATGAGTGTAACTTCGAAAATATTTGCCGGATCGATTTGAAATTTCTTGCGTACATTCTTAAATATATGTAAATACAGAAAATAAAATAAAAAAATCGATTATTAAAAAATCATAACTGTATATAACTTCTTAATTGAAAACAAGTTTGAATGAAGCCCATATTGCCCATTTATAGATATGGTATTTATAACCTTTTTTTTGGCATTTTACTGGTAGTTTGGTAATTCGATCTGTGTAAAAGTTTTCTGGTTTATCGGCGAAGAACTTGAACAAATGCTTTTCGGTGGCCTTTTGGGTGGACCAATTGTTTTCCATCAACAAAGTTTTTGTAGAAACCAGTCAGTTGGTTTATTACTATATGGGAGATGCATTAAAAAATCGCAACAAAACTTTCGTTTCGATAGTTAGGAGCAGCTCATAATGGACAATTCCCTTTCTATCACGCCAAATGCTCAGCATCATCTTGTTCGCTGTCAATGTTGGTTTTGAAGTCATGAAGAAATGTTTCGAGTTTGTTGCTTTAAAGAAGTTTTGAATCGATAGTAAATCGATTTATCAAGTTTTTTTTTCGGCTACATGATGTAGGAATAACAAAATCAAGCTTGTTCCTTATATTAAATTAGACGTGTCTTTATTGGTATTCAAATAACAACTGTCCCGTTGGTCTTCTCTCTGATACGCGTCTCATTCTTTCGTCCAGTTGGATGGTTATATTCCAGGGTAGTCTTAAGTTAGTATTGTGTTAGTAGTAAACTCTTTTAGCAATGACCGTCCGCTTCGAGTTATCGATCCGTGTATTTCTGCTACATTTATGTGGCTACTCGATGTTAAACCTGTAATTTTCAAATAGTTCTAAACTGTGTCTGGGTATTACTTAATGCCTTCCCTATCCCCTGACCTCTTACATGCTGATATTACTCCCTCACTTGGAGAATTTTAGCGGCATATTGATTGACTGGTCGACCAGAAAAAGTTGCAATTTTTACACAAAAATTTGCGGAACGGGTTCAGCGTATACTTACAGCATTCTAATCTTAAACCAGTTTCCTTTTCGGCGCGTTTTTGCAGCGCTTTTACTTTTATATACATTCTATATACCTATAATTGGTTACAAAGCAACACTGGAGCGATTTTTCGGCCGAGCTCCTGTTCCATTTTGTGGTTTTGCGTCTCGATGTTTTTTCCAACAAATAGAGGGAACTACAGTTTATATTAGGTCAAGTAAAAAGTTTGTTCGGTTTTTATCTAAGAGATGGCGTTATTGTCCTTAGTACTAGTGTTACGTGTCGCATCATGTCATACTATACAGCGCTGTTTATTAACGTTAAAAGTTAGTCTCTGACAGTTTTTCGATTGATTGACTCAGTACGTTGTGAGCGCTCGTCAAAGATGGACACCAGCAAAGAGAAAATTCGCTAAATTTTACAATTATTTTTCGATCAAGGCGAAAGAATTTATTTAGTTTATGGGCCCGATACTGTAAACGAACGCGTAGCTCAAAAATGGTTTGCTAGGTTCCGTTCCGGTAATTTCGTTGTCAAAGATGCACCACGCGTCGGGAGGCCTCTAGTTGAAAATTGCAATAAAATCAAGGAACTAGTGTAAACAGACCGCCACGTGAGCACTTATTTAATTGCTGAGCAACTAAAGATAAGCCCGAAAACCGTTTCGAACCATTTGCATAACCTTGGATTCAAAAAGAAGCTCCATGTTTGGGTGCCACACGAACTAATGCAAAAAAACATGATGGACCGAATTTCCATCTGCGAATCGCTGCTGAATCGCAACAAAATCGACCCATTTCTGAAGCGTTTGGTGACTGGCGATGAAAAGTGGATCAGTTACAACAACGTCAAGCGAAATCGGTCGTGGTCGAAACGCCACGGAATCGGTGGCCGGCCAAGCCAGGATTGACAGCCAGGAAGGTTTAGCTTTGTGTTTGGTGGGATTGGCAAGGAATCATCTACTACGAGCTGCTCCCCTGTGGCCAAACGCTCAATTTTGCACTCTACTGCCAACAACTGGACCGCTTGAAGGCAACACTCATCCAGAAGAGGCCATCTTTGATCAACAGAGGCCGAATTGTGTTCCATCAGGACAACGCCAGGTCGCACACATCTTTGGTGACGCGCCAGCAGCTTCAGGAGCTCGGATGGGAGATCTTAATGCACCCACCTTATAGTCCAAACCTGGCGCCAAGTGATTACCATATTTTCCTGTCCAAGAGAGTCCTGTGAAAATTGGCTCTCCGAGTTTTTTGTCAATACGGACGCAGCCTTCTACGAGAGGGGTACAATGAAGTTGGCATCTCGTTGGCAATAAATTTACAAACAAAACGCCGCATTTTTGACTTAAATCGGACAAATATGCACAAATTTATCATATTTTCAAAAATCCTTAAAAACCGAACCGAACGAACCTATTACTAAACCACCCTTGAACGGCTGATGAATTTTTTTTTTAATAGGAACTTTCATTTCATGTCAGAAATACACTCGGAGGGGTGGACATTCCCTGCCGAGAAGCGATCGCAATTAGAAAATTAAACTTCATTTTTTATTTGAAACCCTGGCCTTTGAGGCCTTTGATGTGAAGCAATGATGCACAAGTCTAACAATATTTGTAGCCTATCCAGTATCTTCAAATTTCTTTAAATTTTAGCCTATTGCTTGAGTAGTTGAACGATTATACGATCATCATAAATTCCTCATGAAGCGAGGTCTTGTTTTATTTACCATTTTTTTTAGTGGGTTTCAATAATTTTAACGCATTGTGCGGTTGTTAGGCGAACCATATTCATAAATGTCTGATTTTTAACTAAATTTTTCACGGAAATCTCAAATCTCACATGTAATGAAGGCACAGTGGTCTGCCGGTGATTTGTATAGTCTGCGTAGTTGAATTTTTTGCCATCAAACACACACACACAGACACACAAACACATTCGCATAAGCACACGAGATATTATCACCACTCGATTGCGCTTTTCAACCGACTGTCCACTTAACATTGCCTGCCACACTCACACTCACACAACGCCTCCATTTTGTCGTCTCTTTAAATATTTGCTTTTTGTCTATCCGTTTGCCTGTCTAACCGTTCAACTATTTGCTCATCAATTTGTCGACTTGCGTGTCATTTTATTTCTTTGTCATATATGTACATACATACATACATACATACATACATGCATATCAGTGTGGCAACCGCTTAGTTTATACTAGAATATGTGCGGTATGTACACGTATGTATAAGTGTGTGTGTGTGTGTATTTGCATTGACGACCGACTATTTATCTGACTGGCCCCTATTTGCACAATGCATGACACTAAAACAACAATAACAACAAAAATATATACACATGAACATTCACATACACATATGTCTGTATATCTGCATATATGTATGTATGTACCTATGTATGTGTGTGTGTAGGAGGTACGCTCATCCATCTATCCATCCGTAAGTGTGCATCATTTCCTTTACTGCCCTTCACTTTCAATGACCTGCTGCCTCTGGCGCTAACAATCATTGATTGCACTTTTAGGCTTCTCCATTCTCTTTTTTTTTGTTTCTCTGTCCTATTTCTTCCTTCCCATTGTGGTCATATTTGTCAATTTGCGCAGACAAAGCCTGAATATGTGCAAATAAAAATCAGTGCATACTTACCTACACATGTGGGAGTGGCAGTGTGTGTGCGTAGTAGTAGTAGTAGTGGTAGTAGTAGTAGTGGTGTGGGGTAAGTCTTTATATGTGACCGGAAATATTTTGTCATAAAGACCTGCCGGAAATTATTGAAATTTCCTCGGCAAGATCTTGAAATGATTGCAGAAAGGATGTGGATTTGCTCTTGGGCAGGCAGCGGCTCTTGCTTGAAGATTGTGGAGAAATGATGTAATATAAAAATTGTGAATATAGCGAACTATTTAAGGTTTAAAGGCACTCTAGAGGTTGAAAAATAGGCTCATTTTTTAAATTTATTATAGGATTATGGGAAAAGGAACAGAATTTCTATTTCATGATTTCATCGAACATATATTGAGGTGTAAAAACATATTCTTTAATTATTATTTTTGATTACAAAATGGCGGTGATAAAGTTCATTATTAAACCCATGTTTTTTTGAAAGGCTTCCGCGGGAGAACTGATTTCTTCTAAAGGATGAGACCTAGTACAGAAAGGTAAAATGTTTTAAAATCTACAAACTATGGTCTTTGGAAATCCATTTGGATTTTTTTAAAATAATTTTTGTGAAAGCGGCACACTTTTTCTTAAAAAGATTGATTTTCGACTAAAAATTACGCTCAAAATAAATAAAAAAAAATTTACATTTAATCGAAAAATGGCTAAGTACTTCCAAAAAAAAAAAATGTATTCAAAAATCATAATGTCAGATAAATCGATTCAAAAAGGTCCGAATAATCTATCCTCCCAGTTTAAAAAAATGTGATTTTGGGAAAAACGCGTTAAAAGTTTTTATTGTACTCAGCGCAAACTTTGAGGGGCTGCAGCAAAATAAAAAGTTTAGCTATTCGAAATATTTTTTTTCACTTTAAACCAATTGCATATCATTTCGAGGATCCATAGGTACCCTGTTTTACGTTTTCCAAAATCCTAGAGTGGCTTTACCTCTTAAGAGAACAACTTGAGCAGGAATTCCTGGTCCTAATTGTAATTCTCATTAAAAAAAATGAAATATTTAAGGGGTTAGGGGTAGTCAGAATTTTCAAAAAATCATTTTTTTTTTGCATTCTCGTTAAGTATAATATCTTAAAAATAATCTCTGAAAATTTCAAGTTAATCCGATAATTCGTTTTTAAGTTATTCGACAAATAACAAAGAGAGCTCGGGCCTTTCAAAGCGCTAGTGTGAAACTTTAAACGCGTTTTTCTCAAAACTATGTTTTTTGAACTGGTGACAACTGTAACTCGAAAACCGCTCAGTTAATTTTAATGAAATTTATACAGCTTTTAGAATACATAATAAACTCCGCCCTTTATTGAAGTATTTTTTTTTTGAAAAATTTCGATTTTTTAAGACCAATTAACTGTTGATTTTTTCCCAAAAATCTAGACAAAAATTTCCTGAGGCCGCCATTTTGTTAATTTTTGAAAAAAAAAAATCCTTCGATCAGGCCCGGATCATTTACTTATAAAACTATTTTTTTTTATCCGATTGATTTCAGATGAATCTCCAAGGACTTATGATTGTCACCGCAGGGACCTTTTTTTGGAACTGGGTTAACACAGACAGCTGTAACTTCGGAAATAAATTTTTTTTTGAAATTTACGTGACTTCAAGTCAAAACATTGTTTAATAATACCTTATCACTACTTTTGTAAAATAAAATTATTTAGTAGCAAAAAAAAAAATACTGAAAATTCTCATTTTTTCGTGCCTCTGACTGCCCCTAACCCCTTAAGTCAAAGATTTGAACTCACTGAACCCAGAAAGAAGCATTTAATACGGAGAAAATAATGATTTTATAATATAATTTTGGAAAAAGCTGCTTTTTCTTCTTCTTCCTTATTGGCATTGACCTCATTTCCACAATTATAGCCGTTTTAACAACACTCCGCCAGTTAGTTCAACTTTTTGCGCTTTGTAGCCAATTTGAAAAACCCAGTAAAGCCGGTTCCTCTCATACTTAGTCTTTAACACAAAATGGAAGAAGTTTTTTTTCCTCTGCTTCCGTCAGCGCGCACTGCATTGAATATTTTCGAGACTGGACCGCTTTCATTCATAAATACGAGTACATTGTAACCTAGTCAACGTAGCCGCTGATTCTCTTATAGCTCGTATAACATCCATCCACGGTGGTAATCGTCGTTACCAATGGGGAAAGAAATATAAATCTTCTCCAATACCTTTCTCTAGAAAACTCCCGGCGCTGACTCATTGGTGGGTGTCTATATCGTCCAAACTTTTGTACCATAAAGCAGGACGGGAATTATGACCGACTTATAGAGCTTGGTTTTTATAGCATCTATGAGTTGATTTGAATTATCTGCATCTCCAAAATTTTGACTGTCAACAGCGGTGTGGGATCCAAGACGTGAACGCTATGTCTGTTTGTTTGATGACAAGGTGAATACCTGCCCAACTATAGGACTGCCAGGTACGAAATCACACTAATCAATTCCAATTGGGATTGAGCAGAGCACAGTTTGACTATATTTTGAAAGGAAGCTGTTGCATGCCAGTCGTCATTTCTTCGCCGCCGTATTTGAATAATAATCCACTGGCACCTGTGGCTTTGCTCTCCAACCTGGAATTACTGTTATGCCCTCATACTAGTCTGGTAATGGAACATCTGTTTGGTAATCTTCGATGGGGGAATCAGGTTCGTTACAATTTGGTGTATCACTTTCCCTATCATTCAGCAGACTGGAGTAGCTTTTACTTCATAAAGTCAGTATAATCTGCTCGTCAGTCGCTAGATCACCTCTTTGGATTCAAGAAGAGTATGTTCTGATGTTGAAATCTTCTGCAAGTCTCCTCTGAGTTTCATGGAAATTTTCAATCCGTAACCCTGACGGCCCTCTTCATACTCACGACAATAAGTCTCGCCTAAGTTTTTCACTCTCCATAGCTCTTCTCTCTTCTCTCCACTCTCTGGACGAGAGAAATTGGGCTCTTCTGTTTGACACGGACGTAGGTTGGGAGCACCGCTCTTTTATCGAATTGCTGATGAGTGTTCTTAGAGAGCAGTAGTGCAGTTTGAGTAGAAAACCCGTTTGGATGTCTATTGAGATCATGTGCTTTCGATTTTCTTGTACCAAAGGTTGGTACTACAAGCAACCATATTTTATGTCACGGCGAAGTCGTTCACTCTCAGCAAGTTTGGTGGAGTTTGTTTGTCGTGTGTTCTGAACTTTCGACACTTATGACGAAAATACAGTCTTCGCCCAACCATGGCGTTTAATTAGCAAAACCCGGTTTGGAAATCCAGGCAGGACATCGCTCATAGGTGCATTCGAGCATTTTTGGTCACACCGTCCTTCTCTTCCAAAGGAGCGTGTGGGAAAATCTATGATATTTTGAAGAACTTTGATATGGATTGCCATTCGCTGGGAGGGGTGATTGACAAGATTTGGTGACTGAATCTTTCTCCTATCATGAATACAAAATCGAAATTTCCGCTGTGGAAGGATTCATAAGGACCCACACTTTTCTTTCCCTGCCGGATGGTGGCATTGTTAGCCTGAATCAGATGAGGGTAGGTTTTTGATTAGAGCGCATTCATATAGCGAGCCGTTTGCTGCAAGATCGACGACCGCTCACAGCCCCACTCCCCCCACTGGCCAGATATAGCAGTTAAACTTCAGCAAATCCCAAAATCTAAAGCTTCCTCTCTTTGAACCGTGACCCAAGGCTTCACATTGGTTGGTCGCCGCATATCGTATAAGTAGGTAGTTATTAAATTTTATTTTATTTTTCTTTTATTTTTTTTTCAATAATTATCCAAAATAAATCCATATTTTTCCTGTGAGGCTCAAGCTCCCAGTTAGCCTCGCTTTAACCGACCCATCATTGCCACTGCTTATCGCCGCTGTCTATCGCCCAATTTGTGGCTGTCTGCCACACTGTCTATTGCCATTTTGCTAAGCTTCTAGGCGCTAAGTCTCAAACAAATATGCACACAAACACTTACATGTACATACATACATACATATGTAAGTACAAACAAACGAAGGAACAAACAAACAAACACACAATGAATTGTATGAACATAAATTGTACTTTGAGTATCTGCTGCCGTCAATGCAATCGAATGTCTGTCGGCTAGACGCATTTGTACGTTCAGCGCCTAACGATAGGCTTTAATTGCGCTCCGCAAGGAGATACGAGTAGATAAATAAATGTACTCATACTTGGGGAAATCGATATACATTTCGGCTTACACATTTATACATCTATGGTATATGTAATATGTTGGTCCTTGAGGTGGTACACGCGCGGAGAGAGAGAGAGAGAGAGAGCGAGATTCATATACGATTCCTCGTAAGTCTGGCGTACTTTATCTCTTCAAAGCTCCAGTCTGTCTGTATCTTTATGTTGTCTAAATACATTTTTATTTTTGACTGCGCTTTGTGTTTGTTGTTAGGTGTTGTTTTTTTATTCACATATGTATATACATTCATATGTCTGTCAGTCAATTGTCTATAAATTTTCGCTTGTCTGCGCCGATTTGGCATTTAGCTTTGCAGCAGCTTTACGTTCTCAATGCTTGTTATCGGCATTTGTTGTGCAATTGTCCGTTTTGAAATCAGTTTGAATATTTTTTTATACCTTTTCCTCTCTTGTTTGGCCAATAGAGATTTTATTTCACGTATAAAATTTTCAGCCCAAAAAAATTTCTTATTTGTTTGCGGTCGGTTTGCTGTAGAATGGTTTTAATTTTCATGTGTTTCTTTTCGTTTTTTTTTATCTCGAAGTTTTAAAAACCATTTTAGGCCAGTTTTATGCATTTTTTGTTTGGCTTAAGCTCTCCACACTTTGATCGTGCGAGTCTTCTACTGACGGCATTTGCAATTCTGCTTTTGTTTCCAAATCTTTCTTATGTAAGTTAGTCCAATTAGTTTGGTTAGAATGTTCGTTAGACCTGAAAGTTAAGAAGAACACGCTCTGTATGACTCAAAATAGGTTCAGAGTTTGCGTTCAATTGCTTACGTAAGCTTTCTCATACACGTACGCCTCCTCCTTTATGTCAAAGTTACGTGATTGGTTGAAGTTAAGATGATGTGCTCAAGCAAAGGTCATAAAGTAAATATCGAAGTAGTTTTTGTAATATTTTGCAACTGATATTTTTGTAGGGAAATGAGAACAGAACACGGTTATGGCCGAGTTAGCAATATTTCGCGGCTCATTCCTTCTTAACGTTATCTGAACAGAATAAATATAAATATATTATAATAATAAATATATTTTTTATGGTCTTGAAGATTCAGAGCCTTTTGTTGAGCACAAAATTAAAAAAATAAAAATAAAACCATTTGGAATCCCTCTCAAAACTATTTTCCTATGCAAGTATTTTTAACTTTCATATTATGTACATATGTATATAATTTTTTTTCAGATTTTTTTGCAAAAATTTTCAAATATATTAAATAAATTTTTTTTTGCAAAAATTTTCAAATATGTGGCAACGCTCTCCAATTTAAAAGATTTATATTTATATTTATTTTAAATTATATATTTTTTTTTCAAACTTAACCCATATGTAAATTTAAGTTTTTTTATAAAATTTTTGTTTAATAAAAATTTAACAGAAGTAGTAACCTCGACTAATATTTAATCAGCTAAATTAGTTGACAATTTACCCAAACCATGTTTCCCACATATAATATTTCATAATAAGGTTTTCCACAAAAACTATATAAGAAAAGTTATTTTAATTAATTATTTGTAAAATTTAATTTATATTTCACATTTTATTATAAATAAATATTTTCATAAATTTAAAAAAATTTTATAATATATATAGTATATTTGTACATATTATTTGTGAAAGATATTTTCCACCATTAACATTTTAAAATTCAATATAATGAATATTGCAATACATCTTTAATATCTTTCAATGATTTTTTTTTTAAGAAAAACGTTAAGCAAGTGGCAACACACACAAAATTTGTTCACAAATTTTACGACTTTTTCCTCAATTACAGAGAATTAAATTAAAATTTGTTTAGTTTAAAAACCATTGAAAAATATATAAAATTTTTTATTTTCAATTTATTTGTTAAAAAATTGAATCAAAGTGGCAACCTTACTCAAAGAAATTTTTCAACTTAAGCTTTTCTAGTATGACTAGCTCGATTTCCACAATCCAATTTATGTTTTCTTTTTTTGTAATTTTTAATTTATATATGGCCACAGGTGGCAGCTCTACACATAAATAAATATTCACTAAAAGCAATACTAAATGTCTTTAGTTTGTTATCCACATAGTAATATTGAGCGTATGTATTTAATAACATTTTTTAAAATAAAATTCCCCAAACATGTGGCAACTCTTTATTTTGCATTAGTTGAAAAATTTCACCATTTTTTCTATATTTTTTAGTTAAAATTTTAAATAGATGGCAACGCTCGGAACATTTTTGCCATCTATTTTAAATTTCTTTAGTTTTATGACCATATGTTATATTTAAGTATTTTTATTTTTTTTAAACTTTTTATACAATACTGTTGGCAAAATCTGATCTTACATACCCAGGTTTATGTTGAAGTTTATTTGTTTAAAGTCAAATTTCGCTTTCGCTTTCTTTTTATCATCTGTTGCTACATACATATATTTGGTTTCATATTTTAGCAAATTTATAAATATTTTTAATAAATAATTTCAAACAGATGGCAGCATTCGGGAAGCATGTTTTTCACCCTAAACCTTTATAGATTCTTTGTATAGATTAGAAAGTGTAATAAGTAATTATTTCCCGAATTTTTTTTTTGGAATACAATTTTAAGCAGGTGGCAGCACTTTGCGAACATATTTTTTCATTTACGCTGTTTTAATGCTCTGAAATTTTTGCTAAATCTTTTTAAAATTTTATTTCGTGTTATTAGTATTTTATATTGTACAAAAATTGAAATAATTGGCAACTCTACTGAGAAATATATTTGTAGGAAATTGTTAAAATAATAAGATCATATAATTGTATTTAATTTATTTGATATTTGTTGTTTTTTAAAATTTTCAAACAGGTGGCAACTCCTAAACTGTTATATTATATCATATTTCACGTTTTTCACGCTTCTATTCTCTTTTCTCTCTGTAGATATTTTCTTGTTTTCTCATTTAACTTCTACTATCAATATACTTTAATAAAGGTGGCAACCCTGCGTAAGTATAATATTAATTTAATTTTTTTTTGATTATTTTTTGGTTAATAATAATATTCCAATATTTACTCTGTTTTAATTTGTTTATTTTTTTTTAATTATTGTAGACAGACGGCAATTAGTGCTGCCAAATATTTTCTAGTGTCAGTATAAAGTAGCCATATCGTAACATTTACTAATTTTATTAATATCTTTTTAAATAAAATTTTTTCACAGGTGGCAAGGTTGTTAAAAATATTTTTTGTTTTCGTATATATTTTTTAGTTTAATATCCATGTTGTTGGTATCAATTTAGTTTAAAAAATTTTTCTATTCGTCTAAAAATTTCAGACTGGTGGCAGCGATTGACTGCTTTCTTTTATTGGAAAATAATAGGTATTTTACTTATTTGCTACACCTTTGTTGCCAAGCACTAAGCAAAAATGGATATAACAACAGATTATAAAACTTTAAAGAGGCTCATTTACACAAATAATCAAAAGTCAAAAATTGACGAAAAAAAATTAATCAAAAAAACTGCAAATAAATTAAACTTTGACTTAATACTTTGAAAGAAATTTACTCAGCGCACAGTATGTGTGGGCGTCGCCAGAAGAGATTATCTTTTTACCACTCGCGAACTTACGTTTATTTTACAACACAAAAACAAAAGATATGTAAGTACAAGACACACAATGTACGAGAATTTACATGAAAATCTTCTTTAAATAAAGGAAAAAAAGTTTTTGGTTTATTCAAACTTTTTTTTTGGTAAAATCAAGTAACACGAAAACTTCAATTTTCTATAATTGTACGGTAAGTATGTTTCGTACAAACAATAAACAAATACAAAAACTTTTGTGGTCTCCAATTAAAAGTCTTGCAAATTAAACCAGCGAAGCAAGTATAACCAACATATGTATGTATGTATGTAAGTATGCATATATATGCTTAAAGGTAACGGTAAACTCATAGCAAATGCGTGATTGTGTATGTGTGTTGATAATTGCCAAAAAAGTAGGCGTAAGTGGAGGCGGCAGCACAGCTAAAGTGTTGAAAAACTTTGGGCGCCACGGCGTATGAGTGACTTTTTTCCTTGCCGTGGTAAGTGAGCGAGTTGACAACTCACGGCATTTAATAGAGTATAATGGGCAAACAGCAACAACAACCATATGAAGGTGTAGCAGCGTTGCAAGCGATGAAGATTTATATGTGTGTGTGTGGGGGTATGTGTGTGTGTGCTAATGAAAAATACACAGGAAAGAAGTTTCAAAATGGTGTTTTCTAATTAAAAAATATAAATAAAACAATTTGAATTTCGTGCTTAAACGAAAATAGATATTTGTCTATTACTTTCCAAATTTACATTTAACTTTTTTTAATTAAACTTAATGCAAATATGTCGAGGACGTGATTTAATGAGAAAAGTATCTTAAAATTAATATAAATAAAAGTTTAAGTTAATTTTTTCAAAAAGCGATCGCCCGTAGGCTGGGCTTAGCATAAGCTGTAGGTCCTCCAATTGTTGGAAAGAAATATTAAAACTTACATTACAACGTTGGTAAATTGCATGATCTCGCTCGTATTGTATGGCATGTGGCACCAACTTTGTAGAAACCACATATTCTTCGTGTGTGCTCTCCAATTGGAGGCCAAAAAAAAAAGGGTTATAACCATAATGCCTGAAATTGACAATGACTGCCTCGCCCTTGTCATTTTAAATAAATTAGGGTCCAATCCCACCTCCGAATCAAAGAACTCAAGAGACAGTAAGTTTTTTTTTTTTGGGTTTAATATCTCTCTTCAATTAATACAGAATCCCAAATGCGATATATTTATGCCTTGAAAATGTAATTTTCTGTAAATTTTGGATGCTGGTCGAATCAGGACTCGATCCCTAGAATTCGGTGTGTTCATATGTTCATATTCACGCTGCCAAATACATTTTTTCGGTACTTCTCCAGCATTTCCTTTAGCCTCATAGTTTGTACATCAATCATATACCCCCAACTGTTGCCGGTATGCATTTCTAATTTTCCACAATGCCATATTGTTTTCGTGAATTGTCTCATTATTCGCAAATTAATCTTACTGAATTGCCAAAAAGACTCGAACAAATATTGGGACTGAAGAATATCGCAGACTATTTTAACAAATTTTTTTATTTTTCTTTTTGAAAATGTGATGAAAATCAAAAACGAGTAAAAAACTTGGATGAAGGAATTTTTTTCTTTTATAAAAATTAAAAATATATTATTTAGGCACTTCTCTTCCTTTCTTTATTTATTTTTATGTTCAGTGGCGCCTGATTTTTTATATTAAATGATATTTGAAGACAATTTAAAAGGCGTCATAGATAAGTGTAAAAATATTTGAAGCACAAAATGCAAACAAATTATAAAAAAAGAATTATGGAAATTTCAATACATAATTCTAAGATTATTTCTAACGTAGGTTTTTTTTAATTTATTTGGATTTCTTATGTTAAGCGCTTGAGTTTAAAATCAATTCGAAATAAATTAAGTGAAAAACAATATTTTTTAATAAAAACTATGTCGTTTTTTTGATTGATTATAGTAATATCTTTAGAAAAGGTATAGTTAGCAACAGCTGTAGTCATCACCCTAAATGTAGGCAATGTTTTGGTAGTAATTACTTTTTATATGAAAATGTTGCCTACATTTAGGATATTAAATATTATATATCTTTATAAGTACTTAAAGAAATATACTAATAGTTTTCTATTAAAACTTTTATTCCATATTGATTTATTTAAAAAAAATTTAATTTTTTTGTAAGAGCTTGTGATAGACAGAAAAAATGAAGTAAATTGGAAAATAGTTAATTAATTTTTAATTTTTAAATTTCAGGAATTTTAGGGTAATTTTTATAATAAACCTTTTCTTATATTTTTGTTATGAAATAATAAAAAAATTCTTGCAAAAATCTTTTCTTCTACTCTTCGGAATAGCCAAGTGGTTAAGAGTGCATACTTCTATTTAGAACGCCAAAATTCGAGGCTGGTACAACCAACGTCAGAGTATAGCAAAATATCTTTCTAACTGCGTTTGCGCCTCAACTGAGATAATTAAACTCTTCTAGTAAATTTCAGAAAAAAAAAAAAATCAAATCCCTAAAAATCCAGCGGCCATTTGGAGGTAGCTTGACATAAACTGTAGGCCACTCTGTTTGTTGGAAAATCATTTCACTACTCTCAAAACGCCAATAATATTATTTATAAATATATTCACTTCGAAGTATAATTTCCGAACTTTTACCATCTTAAGCTTTGCGTGTGCGAAATGTAAAATATAATCTGACGCCAAATACTCAGCATTGCTATTAACCAATAACCATATAAATGATAGCAATTGAATTTTTCATTAGTTGACAGTTTCAGCCTAAAAGGCGACAACGAAATAACCAATACGCAGAAAGTAGCTTACAAACAAAAAGGGAGACAAACACATTAGTGAAGCGATAATAAAATTTTATTATCAATATTGTATATACGAAAGTGAAAACTAAACAAATTATTACAAACTAATGGTAAAAGTTTTTCTTGCTGAAGTGGAAAAATGGAAAATGTAAAAAGTTTTTATGAATAAATTGAGATAACCTCTTATGTGTAATTTATACATAAGGCAAAGAAAAAAAATGGAAAAAATAGAGTCCACAAAAACTTTGTTGAAAATATCAGTTTTCTATAAAACTATTTTATATTTTTAACTATATTTTGTAGTTGCTAAAAGTTTAGTTAAAAAAATCTAATTATAGTTTTTATATATTATTATGTGTAAGAAATGATTGTAAGAAATATAATGTTGGGCTATATTATATGTATAGCATTGTTATGAATCTCTTTTATTATTTTTAATTGTTAGAAAATTTCATTATATTTGCGCTTAGTAAATACAAAGTGTGCCTAAAACTATGCTTTGTTATTTTAAAAGTAATTATATAGCTCTCAAACTATTTCTTTTGGCAGTAGCTTTTATTTTCTGAATTAGTTTTTGTGCAATTTTCACCAACGATCATGTGTTATGAAAATAAGCCGCAAATCTGTTATCAATACTATATATAATAATATTTTTAAACAAAGTTTTGTGTTCTAGAATATACCCTGTATTATTATTATGTTTTTTAATATTTGTGAATATATAAATAACTATGTGAAGCGGTATTTGAGTCTCAAATATGTTTTTTTTCCGATTATATAAATCGTTTGAGAATTTTATTTGATTTTCACTTTAAAGTATGCCAGATAATTTAAAAATCAATTATATAGCTCTCAAACTGTTGTTTCTGGTAGTATTTGATATTTCCTGCATATTTTTCCAGTAATTTTCCTGCACTTTTCTACGCCAATTATGACCTTTACAAATATGCCTTGAATCTATCATCAATAATAAACAAACTACTGTCCCTGACAGCAAAGACCTCAAAAAGCTTTTCAATAAATTTTCCCAACTCAAGAAAGTCCCACAAGTAGTCAAACTGACTTGCTTTGGGTATTTCAACAGCATTTCATACCTACTCAACCCAGCGTAATTTGGGTATGTGGTTAAATAAGTGTTCATGTGTGTTACAACATACAAGCGCCGTAATGTAGGCAATGTTTTAAAGAAAGGGAAGTTAGAACAGAGCAAGCGTTCGATGATGAATATAAGAGTAGTTTCTTTATTTTATCATAATATAGATTTTTCTTGTATCAGTATATGTAGATGCATGTGAACAACATATCGTCAGCTCATGTATATGAGTATCGTAAGTGCGCAATACATACGTGTATATGTGAATTCCCTTTTCTTTAGTCCTACTTTTTTAAACTACTCCATACCATATATGATTAATGATGCCCCAGGCAGTGCGTAACATTGTTATTGGCATTTGACGAGCTGAGCAGTCCTGCGAAAGCAAATCAGGATAACTAAAGCAGTTCATTGATGCTTGATGGTGGCACTAGCTGACACATTTGGGTTGCAAGTGTGTCCGTTTGATGAATGTATCGTATTTTGCTTTGGTTTATTTGTATAGAAATCTTCAAGGGGTGACTGATTATTTTGCTTTTGTTGATGCTGAGAGTGTGAGGTCAATTCAGACGCAACTAAAAAAGAGATTGTGTAAGGATTTATTTATTTTTTTATACACATAATAAATGGAGAAAAAGGAGAGGACGATATTTATATAGAAATTTTATTTTATTATTTTTTTTTATTACAAAAAGTTAAGTTTTGTAAAGATTATTTGTGTATAGAACATAGATATATATACATATTCATATTGTATATAAGTATTTTTACACTTCCTCATAATATAATACGAGTATTAACCCTAATATGCCAATTTGAGTTATTAAATTTTTATTGAGTGTGACTGACGGGTGTAGTAAGAGGATAAAACTCTTTCAAAACAAATTAAGGCAACATTAAATTCGCTTTTGATGACTCAGTCAACAAGAGACTGGTCTTAACTGAATTTTTTTTTTGTTTTTTTCTTTTTTTGGTAAACACAAATTAAATATTTTTTATTTTACAGCAAACGTCTGAAAAAGATGTGCCGAAAAACAGCAAAAAATTGCAAAAACAGGTCAAAGGTGTATAGGAAAGTGAGTTTTTGTTGCTGGATTAGGCTTTAACCCACAGTAAACAGAACTTGTGTTCACTATAAAATATAACGAAGCAGCGAATCACTGTATGTCAGTCTGTCTGCAAAACATACCTTATAACCTTTTGGACAGGATAAAACCAGCAAAAACCGAAACGATTCATTTTTTTACGGATGGTTCAAAACTAGATAATACGAGGCATGACAATTAAGTAATGAGACTGATTCCACTTCAAAGTTATTCTACAACTCTGCCATCCCCTTCAAAGTAGTCCCCTTGGGCGGCTACACAAAGATCCCAGCGCCTTGTCCATGCTGCGTAACATTTCGGGAACGCTTTGACTGCGATGTCCACGAGTACCCTCGTCTCGGCCGCCTGGATGTCCTCAATCGACTCAAAATGTGTTCCTTTGAACACCAATTTTGTTCTAGGGTACAAAAAAAAGTCCCATGATGACATATTGAGTGAATAAGGTGGTTGTTGTAACTCGGCGATCCCTTTAGAGGAAGGATCCAGTTACGAGGGATATCTGGGCGCACCCTGTTGACTCGTTTTCGCAATCTTTCGAGTACTTGGCGATAGTAGACTTGATTGATGGTTTGCCCCGGTGGAAGAAATTTTTTGTGGACGATTCCACGGCTATCAAAAAAGGCAATAATCATCGTTTCCACCTTTGAATTGACCATACATGGGGTTGTCAATTATCTCAGTTCAATTATGGTGTTCTCAGAAAATTTTATTCATATCTTTTCGGATTATTAAGGCCACCTTAAGTGACCTGCAATCTGTAAAATCGAAACCCGTTGAGGAGTGTTATAGAGCACTTAATGTGAAGGCTAAGCAGTTTTCTTTCAGCCTGATATGAGTGCCAGGACACTGTACCACATCGGCTAAAGATATGGCGGAAGAGCTTGCAGAAAAGGGCACCTCCCTGCCAATTTCGCCAGTCTACGCATTCGAGACAGTTTCAGCAAACATTGGCTTTGGATTCGCCTACGTCTCTCGCTTGTTGCCCATGCCCCTCATCCTGCTGATGAGCCTCTCGATTGTTGTCCTTTGAAGGTATTCTTCAAGGTTTCTAAACAAACTCTTCTAGGCTCTCATTGCGTTTCGGTTATTACTCTGAGGTTCCATCAAGTAAAACTTACCCATTATGATCACTACCATAGCCTACTATAGCGATTTTCTACGGCTCCCAAAGCTGCGCCGGAAGCATTACTTGGAACTATGTTATCCGCATTCAGAGCTCCTACCAGGTTTACTAGTGCCTCTCGTTTCGTGTGCACGATACTGTGTGCTCGGTACTGTCTTTGGTAGCGTCGTTGTGTGCTTTACCCATTTTATGTAAGTTCCGGAAGTAACTGTGATCAGACAACATCTGGGTGCCGAGTTTTCTATGTGACCAAAGCTTCACGTCCTTAATTACCCTGGACGTCCATCTGCCGCAGGTTTCCCTTTCCCAACGACTGTGCCATTGGTTCTGAGTATCTAGTTTTATATCATCTCTTGGGTTTACACATATTCCTTGGTTCTTTAAGTCCCAGATTTTCTTTCTTTCTAGTGCTAGCAGTTCAATAATGAACTAGTATCAAGCTAGATCAGGAAATTTTGTTTATTTCAAAGGGAAGGTTGCAAGGACCAACTGCAAGAGGACCAAATTAAGCCATTGAATAGATTTATTTTGCTCCTCTCGCCCACTTTGCTGTGTTTAATGTTAAACTATTTTCTTTCAACCATTTATGCACAACTCCATATGGCTTGAGCTGGTAACATACTGAACTATATGATGGCTGAAGGGAGAGTACTCACAAAGGAAGTGCTCCAGTGTTGCGTCACCTTCTGTAGAGGCTTCGCACCCATCCGATTCCACTTTTACTTAGCTTGTGAAGATGATATCCAAGGGGGAATACCTGCCAATATATGCACAAGAAAACTAAGTTCTCTTTGGCTTAATGCAAGAAGCAATGTGTCTACAATATATGCCGCCCCGCAATAATTAAGTGGTACATCCTACGTTGGTACTGTTCGAGGACTCTTAGTATCATCTAAGATACACTACATAAGAAAACATTTGAAGGCGCTTAAGGGGTTACATACGTCCAGCAGCACCAAAAATGCGCTAAAACAAAAACTGTTTTCAGAAGGGATAACAATAGAAATAAATATAAAGAAATTTCATACAATGTTTATTGGTACTTAAAGTTTATAAAAAAATGTATTTTAATTTTTCTTTACAAAAATTAGTACATAAAATATCAAGTGACCCAAAGTACA
Source organism: Ceratitis rosa (assembly GCA_037013455.1). Lineage (NCBI taxonomy): Eukaryota > Metazoa > Arthropoda > Insecta > Diptera > Tephritidae > Ceratitis > Ceratitis rosa. Next base: position 11,249,148 of record JAWMAG010000013.1, on the reverse strand, counting down.
ATGAAAAAAAGTTGCTCCACGGTCTGCATCATTTATCCTTGGAATGTTGATGGATCTGTAAAAATAAAAAAAATTCTTGTAAAATGAAGTTGCAGTTATAGTCTGTCGAGCCGAATTTTTTAATTTCGAAAAATTTTCCAATTTACGGAATTTAGAAAAAAAGTATGCGTTTTACGTCATAAATGTCACACTTTAATTATGTTCATAAAATTTTTTAATAAAAATATCGAAAATACGGCTCGACAGACTATAGAGAAAACATTTTCGAATATTTAAAAAAAAATCGCATCAAAAAATGTTAAAAACTGTATGAGTTATCATGCAGACCGTGCCGGGAAAAGTAGTTTCGAGAAAAACGCGTTTAAACTTTCATGTGCATTTCGCTCGAGACAGCTACCTGTGTGCATTAAACTCTCGTCGGGCGGTCTGATTTTCTACCATAACTTTGTATCTATGGGGAATTTTTACAATCGACTTTCACAGAAATACGCCTAAAACTACAAAGAATAATAACCTATAAAAAAAAATCGATTTTTTGAAAATTCCGGACGTATGTAACCCCTTAAAGGTCTAAGTTAGTCGACCAGCAGCGCCAGCGCCAGCTAGCTTGTCATCCTTTTCATTGACTTATACATGCTTGTGGCCGATAATCCAAGTAATACCACTGTTTTGTCCTGTGAAAGATCTGTTTATTGCCTCTTTACATTTGCTCACGCACTTGGACTTTGTGTTGCCTTTATTGCAGCTTGACTTTTGACTGACTACTAGAAATCTACTGAATTTTCTCATAAAAGTGTACCTTAAATAATGCCTATAATCCCAATGAACGAGAACCCTTAGCACTAGTGATGTACATACATATGTGTGCGATTGAGATATTATAAAAAAAATTATATTTCTTATCCCAACAAAATCTTTATGACCTTAACCCATTGCTTCTATATTTAAAAAAAAAAATTCAACCCTTAATTGTTTTGCCTTCTCAGAAAACGCTTCACAACCTTACATCAGCCTTCGCTAAGCATCAATTGACATTCGAAAAGTATTTGTAATTGTTCAAAGGCATTTCAGCACCCTTCTGCATCCTTTAGTGCAGGCATGCCGAGTTCTAAACAACCCTGCTAACAATCAAAGTAATAATTGAATGATGAATGGTAGTAATGATAGCCTAATAATTTCTGCTTTATAATTATGCGGCTTTGTAAGTTGATATCTGAGAGGTGGCAGCAGGTACTTTTTGCTTTGTTAAACAAATGTTAACATTTTTCGTGGTCACGCCTTATTTGAAACGCTTTGGCTGCTTATGGCTTACGGCAGCAGAGTAGCAAAAGGCGAAGAAATAAAATTCAAATAATAATAAGGAAAATAAAGAAAGCGAAATTAGTACTCACTCTCTACCACCACCGCTTACCATGTGTATAATAACCTTTGAAATGCACAAAGCGCGCGCACTTGCCGTTGCCACCCCTAAAAGTAGACCTCAATGCACTTATGTATATGTCACAAGCGGCGAAAAAGATTTTCCTTTCATAACAATTTTCAGCGCTTATAATTTATGAATATGCATTACCAACATCTACGTATGTATGTATGTATTTATGAGTATACGCTGGCATCACAACTACAACTTTTCGGTGCTTATAAACAACTGTTTTTTATTGTCTTTTATAGCGACGTCTTTGCATGTGAAATACTTTATTGTCTCACTTCGCCATTTGTTTGTATGAATATGAGAATATATTGTATATTTTCTTTATTTTCGCTTTTCATTCTTCTTCAGCTTTTGTGCTGACACTTGCAAGTGCATTTAAGTAAATTTTTTATAAGTATCCGGAAAGTAAGCGTGAAAAGCCGCAAGCCTCTGCACCCTTAGTATGATGCGGTATTTATGTATTTATTATTTGTCTTGCATACTTTTCGGCTTACAGTCGTAAAAACTCATAGAGCACATGTCAATGTAAATTGTAATTTATTGTTGGAAAAAAAAAAGAAATATATAAAAAAATAAAAAGCAAATATGAAAGCATGTAAATGCAAACTTAAGTAGGTGTGGAATTTATGGCGAAATTTCTGCGCTAAGTTGGAATAATAAATGATGAATAGTGTTTCGCAGCTGATCAAAGTATGCATTTTTTTAATATTCATGAAAAGTTAATAATATTTCTATATATAAAAAAGGCCAAAAGACTGAAGAGTGTTTTCCCAATATGACGTTGGCCTTCGGGAAGTGGTCTTGGACTGATCTTTAAGTATCATTTCCTTAGCTTTTTTCAGTGAACTACATTAGAGCAAGCACGTAGCTAAGATTCTCACCCTTTTTAGTCTCACCACGAGGAATCTTATTCGTTATATTTGTAAAGAAACTGTGTTCTTTCGAAAAACGTCATTCTTCCCATTTTTTTTTTCTAAGAGACTGTAAAAATTAAATAATATTCGACTTCTTTCAATTCTAGTACCTTTTTTAAATATAATAGAATTTAGTTCGATTCAATGAGGCTCTAGGCCCATTGTGGCCGGGTTCCTATTACACTTAGCTTCACTTTAAAATAATTTTTTACATATATCTTTTAATTCTTTCCATTTTACCTAATTCCACCACTCAACTCTTCGAAACTTTTTCCCATTACTCTCGTCTGTCATTTTTGCTTTTTCCGTAGTATGAAATAATATTTCTATTTAATATAACTTAATTATTATTTTTTATTTATTTTATATATTTTATTTCTTTTTAGTTTATTTTATTTTTCATATAAAGATTTTTTTTTAATTTAATTCATTAATTTTAATTAAGTTCTTTTATTTAATTTATTTTATATATTTTAGCTTAATTTATATGTTTTACTTTTTTATTTAACTTTGATGATACACATCCCCTTTGAACTAGGCATGTCCACATTCTTAAAGACAACATCATCTCAGTTGGGAAAGTATAAAAAGTAGCGAAGTAAATCTCACTTCAAAAAAAAAAAAAAAAACGGAAATGCACCCTGAAGTAATGCGAAAGTGGAGGCAAATTTTTTATTGTCCTACAAGTGGCACATACCATTGGTGTGACGACTCAATGCGGTAGGCATTGTCTTCCCAAGCAAGACCAACAAAAAAAAAAAAAAAACAAAAAAAAAATTTTAAGTTATATTCATTCAATTTTTTTAATTATTTTAATATTAAAAATTGTTTGTTATGTTGTATTTTATTTTGCTTTTTTTTAATTATTTTGTAAAATATTTTAATTTTATTTAAATTTATTTTTATTTATTTTTTTCAAACTAATTTTTTATTTTATTTAATTTTGAATTTTTTATAATAATATTTTATTTTATTTTGTGTTTTTTTATTTCAATTAATTTTTATTTATTTTAGTTTTTTATTTTATTTTATCTTACTTTATTTCATTTTAATTTATTTTATTTTATTTTAGTTTAGTGTATTTTATTTTATTGTAATTTATTTTATTTTATTTCATTATATTTTATCTGACTTTATTTTATTTTATATCAATTTATTTGTATTTATTATAGTTTATTATATTTTATTTTATTTCAGTTTAGTTTTATTTATTTTAGTTTCTTTTATTTTATTTTATTACATTTTATTTTATCTTAATTTATTTCGTTTTAATTTAATTTATTTTATTTTAGTTTATTTTATTTTATTGTATTTTATTTTATTTCATTTTATTTTATTTGACTTTATTTTATTTTATTTTATTCTATTTTATATAATTTTATTTTATTTTATTTTAATTTATTTTATTTTATTTAATTTCATTTTATTTTATTTTATTTTATTTTATTTTATTTTATTTTTTCTTGTTTTATTTTATTTTATTTTATTTTATTTTATTTTATTTTACTATATTTTACTTTAATTTATGTTATTTCATTTTATTTTATTATATAATTTTTATTTTATTTTATTTTATAATGTTTGATTTGCTTTTAATTAACTTCTCAAATATTTACATATTTTTTTTGTTTAATTTTCCATTTTCATGAAGTGTTCAATCAAATAAAATTCATTAGACTAAATAAAATCTCTATTGTGTTTAGTTTGTACTCAATATGCACAGCTAACTCACTCAACAAAACACACTCATCTACTCACTTGCTCACTTGCTTTGTGTACACTCACCGGCAAAGCCATGTAATAAGTGCTTATAAAACTTTTCATATCTAAAAGTTAAATCCATTTGTTTGTTAACACTAATACTTAAAGCACACTCATACAGTGTATGTGTGTGTGTATGCATGCATGTATGTATATGTGCTTGTCTATAAGTGCATGTTGCACATGTTAAGTTTAATTCAAACAGAAAAAACTATTTTTATGATGCACAGGTGAGCTTGTGAACACTAATATGAAATATACTCATGAGTGCTCGTGAATGAAATTGAATAAACAGAGAAGAGTGGATGGAATGATATGAGTAAAGGCTAAGAAGCTAAAGACAAAGCCGACTGGATGATATTTGTAGTGGCAAAATATGAAGTGCATATTTGTATATATACATATATACATATGTATATGTGTACAAACTCATAACTGTGTATGACTTTGCGAAACAATCAGTGAAGAAGTGGCTTTCCATTAAAATACTTCAAAAGCTGCAACCAAAGGAAATCTCATATATTCGATACTCTCCTGACTTGGACACAGTTGAATTGCAATTTTGCACAGTTGAAGGATGGTCACTCATCATATTGTATATATGTAAAAATATGAAATATTTTGTAAGAAAGTTGACAACTTCCTTTTCGGGGCCGATTGTCGGAGCAACGGGGCGATGCCGGACTGTTGCATGGAGTTTGAGGAAAGCTTTGAGACAAACAAAAGACGAGCAAAGGAAGCAGCCACTTGAAGCGCAAGTGAAGTGCAGCGTAAACAGAACAACTTGAAAAGTAAGAAAACACAAAAGTGAAGAGGATGTGGAAAGCATGAGGAAATTAAATGAAAAGGAAGATCCAAGTAAACCATGCAAAGAGCATGTGGGAGCAAAAATATGAATGGCGTAAGGCCAAAGGCAGAAGTCCAACTCTTTCTCACTACGCCGCTGCTCTTCATGAAAGAAAATGAAATAATGACAAACCTTGACAAAGAACATCGTCAGGATGCGCTTAGAAAGATAAGTATTTAAGTGGATAGCAGATTTGGTTGAGTTGAATTTGAAGGGATTTTCTAGCGTGCAGACCGAAGAAGGCGACAATGATAGTCTGAAACCGTTTGTGTGGCGTAAAGTGAGAGTAATATGGTTTTCAGATTCAGCAGAGTTGCGGTAAAACAAATAAATAAACAAAATGTTGTTCGGCTGATTGCGAAGGTTAAAATAATATATGTTTTAATAGATATGACAAGGATATAAAATAAATTCTAGCCAAAGAGAAAACTGAGAGGTGTTTGAAAGAATAAATAACTAAGGCAAACTAAGTATAAGTGGAACCAAAAGTTTGGTAAATAAATTTTAAAGATGTTTCAGCAAAAAAATATTTTTCGTTTCTTTATACTCCCCAAAATGGAGGTGAAAATCTTGATAACAAAAGAAAAATGGGGAGAATTTAGCAAAACATGCTATAGAATATGAGAATTGAATGTTCATTATCGGGAACTTTCAAGGTTTATATACGATCATATGGTGGGTATATAGGAGCAGAGACAGACACCGCAGCAAGTTCAGTTGCTAAGTGAGATTAATAAGCTATGTAGGTATTTATAGTAAAGCAGCTGAACGACAAATATGGGGTCTTTTCTTTAATACCCCAGTTTGCTTGAAGGCTTTTGTGGAACCCAAAATCAATAACTTCAACCAGTAGAAGGTGCTGCCATTTGTCTGCCAGGTTGAGCTGGTATGAATTTGAGGCTATTTTTTATCCCTATGTCATGGTTGCTTTATGTCGAACACTTTCAGAATTTATAAATACTCCCTCTCGGAACCTGAATACAAGAAAATCAAGTCATGGTTTGATTTTAAACACATTCAAGTCGTCCAATAGAGTTAAGTAAGCCCATAACTCAAAGCAGCAGGAAATACATTGTATAAGATGACATTCATTTGGGCTATAAACTTACTAGACATGTGACCATAACAGACAAGAAATAAATATATCCTTTACAGAGGCGCATAAAATGCAAGGAAAACAAATAAAAGTGTTTGGAAGCAAAGAAAAATAAACACAAACCATGCAATTTACACACTCGACCACAAGCGGAGTGAGAGTGAGTCTGAGTCTGAGTACAATCAAAGCGTCAAGCACAGCGACATTGAGACGCAATCATTCACATTTACAAAGCGGAACGGGCGAACTCAGCCAGGCAAGCATTCAGCCGTCCAACAAGCTATTGTCTGTCGCCTATACGAGCATAAAGGATAACAAAGAGCAGGTGAAGTTATTGCAAAAATAGACAATATCCTCAGGGTGAAATTTACACATAAAAGTGTAAGAAATATGTCTGGAAAATATTTAATTTTCTTTTGCTACTCCTTCAGACATATTGCATATTTTGAAAGAGCGGCAGCCCTAGGTACAGGAGTAGAATATTGCAGCATGTAGTTGTAGGCGACAAAGTAAATATAAGATAAAGAAAAACATATGCCTGGCCTTGTCTTTTTCTTTGTCCAAGCCTGTTAATCAAGCAATTGAAGTGAATAGTAAA